>CAUYON010202083.1:0-10435 GCA_963573935.1 Arctocebus calabarensis
GTGGCAGGCGCCTGTAGTCCCAGCTACTTGGGAGGCAGAGGCAGGAGACTCGCTTGAGCCCAGGAATTGGAGGTTGCTGTGAGCTGTGATGCCACGGCACTGTATCCAGGGTGACAGCTTGAGGCTCTGTCTCAAAAAAAAAAATTTTGCTTTACGGCCCCTTACAGAGAAAGTTTGCTGACCCTTGTGCCAGAATCACAGTGTGACATGGTAGATAAACTATTTTCCAAACCAGTCATTCTGTTTACTTCAAAATGATGCTTATGAGATGGGGGTTCAAATCCAGAAAGATGTTGCTGAACCAAAACCATTACCATAACCAATTACAGCTGTTTCCTCTTAAAACTAAAGTGCTTATTAACAGGAAATTTTTTTGAAATATATTCAGGTGCTTTTTTTATTTTTCCAGTTTCCCTTCCATTCAGCCAGGTGCATCAATATTATCTAAAGAATAATCAGGATTTTCACAACAGGAATGCAAAGAGAGTTATGTTTTGCTTTTAATGTCCAAAATAAGATTTTCCAACAAGATAATATTTTTTATATCCAGGTTTTGTTGAGAAAGGATTTTCTGAATCATTCTCTTTTTGCATAATTATTATAGGGTTCCATATAACATACATCCCATCCAAACAGTAAGAAAAAGAAGACAGCTGAGTGCAGTGGCTTACGCCTGTAATCCTAGCACTCTGGGAGGCCGAGGTGGATGGATTTCTTGAGCTCACAAATTTGAGACCAGCCTGAGCAAAAGCGAGACCCCGTCTCTACTAAAAAAAAAAACAAAAAACTGAGGCAAGAGGATTGCTTGAGCCCAAGAGTTGGAGATTGCTGTGAGCTATTATGCCATGGCACTCTACCCATGGTGACTGCTTGAGACTCTCTCTCAAAAAAAAAAAAAAAAAAAAAGGAAAATGGCTCAGCACCTGTACCTTAGGCAACTAGGGTGCCAGCCACATACACCGGAGCTGGCAGGTTCAAATCCAACCCGGACCAAAAAAATAGCTGGGCGTTATGGCAGGTACCTGTAGTCCCAGCTACTTGGGAGACTGAGGCAAGAGAATTAGTTGGGCCCAAAAGTTTGAGGTTGCTGTGAGCTGTGATACCATAGCACTCTACCAAAGGCAACATAGTGAGACTCTGTCTCAAAAAAAAAAAAAAAAAAGAAAGGAAAAGAAGACAAACCCACCCCTTCTCATCCTAGATGATGGGGACAATAGGAAGAAGCAAAGCAGGGGAAGAGAAAGCAGACATATGGGTGGTTTAATCTCTCCTCTCTGAGCCAAAATCATGGATAAGAATATAGACTCTGAGCCCAGATTCTGGTTTAAATCTTGGTTCAACCTCGAACAAATGTTTAACCTCTTTTTTGCTTTGTTTTCTTTTCTGTGAAAAAGTGGTAATAATATTACCTACTTCCAAAAATTGGTATGAAAACTAAGTAGGTGAGTATGTGTTAAAGTGCTTAGAATCCAGCTTTTCACATACTAGCATTACAATATGGGGTGGGGGTGGAGGATGAATTACTGGTAGGTGTTTAAAAGAATGCTGAGAAAAGTGGCCCCTGTCTCACTCCTGTTTGAGAGTCTAGAATAAGATCACCTCAGAAGTTTCCAACCTGGAGAAGCCACATCAAAGCAAACTCTTTGCCAGAAGGGGGCTGAGCCTGGCTTTCTCCAGTTCTTCCTCAGCAGCCCTCGGCTCCCATCTGCTCCCTGGGCAGCAGGAGCGCTGAGTGTCTGGTGGGGGGAATTCCAGAGGGGGTGTTCTTAAAGGAGGGACCACCTGGATAGAAGCATAAGCTGGTCCACGTAGCCATGAGAACTGAGGGGAGTTTTGAGGGAGGCCCCAGGGGCCTCAAAAGCAGAAAAAGAAGGGGCCATAAGTGTTTCTGGCCGCAGACATCAGCCATCAAGGCCAGCAGAAGGCCTAGGAGAAGGACCAGTTTCTCCTTAGCCGTCAGCAACTTGGGGAGCCCTGCTTGCCCAGCAGCTCCATGGCAGAAACCAGCAGAAACTGAGAGGCCGTGGGACAGAGGCAAACCATCGGCCCCCACTCCTCTTCATGCACTCAGCTGCTATCTTCAGGGGAGGCGGTGGAAATCCAAAGGACTGAGCATTCTAGCTAAACTGGACTGTTTACCATCTAAATTATTGGCTCCAGGCTCGGCGCCTGTGGCTCAGCGGGCTAGGCGCCAGCCATGTACACCTGAGCTGGCGGGTTCGAATCCAGCCCGGGCCCGCCAAACAACAATGACGGCTGCAACCAAAAAACAGCCGGGCGTTGTGGCGGGCGCCTGTAGTCCCAGCTACTTGGGAGGCAGAGGCAAGAGACTCACTTGAGCCCACGAATTAGAGGTTGCTGTGAGCTGTGAATGCCACAGCACTCTATCCAGGGTGACAGCTTGAGGCTCTGTCTCAAAAATAAATAAATAAGTAAATAAATAAATTATTGGCTCCAGCTATGCTTAGCGGATTAGACTGAAATATAGTCCTCATCCCATTGTCTAACCCTACCCTGTACCGCTGTCTAGCAGGGTGGAGACTTACAAAGACATTTTGCAAAAATAAACAAATTGCTTTGGTGTTTTTTTGTTTGTTTGTTTTGCACAACTGTGGTAAGAATGAATTGCTCCCTTCACCTCTATAAAGTCTGATTAGGATCACTCCAGTTCACACTCTCCCTCCCACCCCCAGCCATAGCCACACACACACACACAAACACACACACAAGCTTGAGTCTAAAACCAGCATCAAGAATAAGCCCGAAGAGTTTTAGGCTCTGAGGTAAACAGGAGAAAAAAAAAAAAACTTTCCAAAAAAAGACTCGCTCCTGGTGACTTTATTTTTAAAATAGGGAAAATGTAACCACTTGCATAAACAACATTCAAAGGTACAACTTTTCTAAACAAAAGTCAAGGTTACAACTTTTCCCTGATCACTTGCTCCCTCCCTCCCGCTCTCTCTCTGGCTAATCACGGGAGGAGTTGAGGGATTCTTTCAGCAAGAACTTACTGCTCACTCACTTTTTAGAAGGCTTATGCTTTGGAGCCTACTAGGTAAACTACAGCTTTGGGGGTTTGTTTTCTTCAAACTTTTAAGGATAGAAGAAACAAAGCAAAGAACTGAAGTCTCAGAGCCTTAGTCTTAAAACTATGCTGGAGGCCACTCCACCCTTGGTGGCTGGGGACCCAACTCAGCAGTGACGTCAGACAGCATCTTCAGGCTGCTTTCTAATTTCCCTGGTAAACAGGCAGGCTTTATTTGCCAGTAGTGAGGCTACTAGCTCAAAGCAGGCTAGATGACCTCAGAGGGCTCTTGCTGGGACTGGAGGGGCACTGAAGCCCCTGGTAAAAATGATACTGTCATGAACCGGCTTAAAAGGCCACCTACCAAGGTGCCACATGCCACCCCCTGGGGGTGCACACTTGCATGTATGCACCTCCCCCAGGGGCTGAGGCCACGACGGGCATCCCACACCAGATGGATGAATAGCAGGTCTGTCCTGCCAGCTGTGTGCTCTCTCCCACCCAAAGAAAGCAGCAGAGACTCAGACAGCCGAGCGTGTGGAGCCCACGCATTCTGTTCCCAGCCCCTGCTGCGTGTGAAGGGGCTTGAGGCCGCAAAATGGAATCAGAAAGAGGAATCCCTGACCTGCAGGTAAGTTCTCTCTGGGAGAGAGGGGAGGGGAAATTGGGAGCAAAGGTGAAGTTGGAAGAACCCAGGATTGGTATGTCAGGCACTTGATTCTCTCCCCTCCCCCTTCTCCCAGTGCTCCCTAGGTTTTGTCTCTGCGTGTTCTTTCTCTCCATCTTGCGGTCTGGTTCTTCACTTGTTCTGAACTGTGTGAGAAGCCGATTGTTTAAATCCCTCTTGGCCTGCGCTTCCTCTTGTCAGTCAAAGAACTAATTAGATCCGCGTTACCAGAAAGTGACTTCACATTCTGCGCAGTGCTTTTCCCCAAACCCCAGGGCAGTAGAGACTTATCTGAGAGCTGCCGGGCCGTTCTCTGGAGACAGAAAAGATATGAGGTGGGAGGTTAGGAAGAGAGGCAGCCGGCCAACTTTGCAGTCTACAGCTTGGAAAAAACCAGAGCCATTCCTTGGCTGTCTTCACAAAGCTCTCCTGTGTGGGACAGAAAGCGTCTCGTTCGAACAGTGGAAGGAAAGGAAACCGGTAAAATCTACTGGGAAGAGGCAGAGGCACAAGTTCCTCCTGACCTGGGACCAGCTTAGAAAGTATCGAAGGTTCCAATCCACCAGCATAGGTGAAAGGAATGGGATGGGGTGGCGGGAGGAGGCTCAGCCTGCTGAGATCTGCACCCCTGCCTCTCCTCTCCTTCAGGGAATTGAGGAGAACCCACTCTTCTGTAATCACCACACAGATTGTGTGATAACTTTTCATGCAGTTGAGCAATCAAAGTGTGGAAAAGGACTTTTGACATCAAAAATTTTTGATCCCTGGGGGCTCACTCTGGGAGGCTGAGGCGGGCGGCTAGCTTGAGCTCACGAGTTCGAGACCAGCCTGAGCAAGAGTGAGACTCTCGTCTCTACTAAAAATAGAAAAAACAGAGGCAAGAGAATCGCTTGAGCTGAAGACTTGGAGGTTGCCGTGAGTGATGACACCACAGCATTCTACCCAGGGCAACAGCTTGAGACTCTGTCTCAAAAAAAAACAAAAAAAAGAAAAAATTGTTTTGATCCCTGAATCTGGTCTTCCACTAAACTGTAAACAGAAACCAAATATTCAAATTTTAGAATAGGCCAGGCACAGTGGCTCATACCCAGAACTTTGAGAGTTTGAAGCAGGAGGATCACTTAAGGCCAAGAGTTCAAAAACAACGTAGGCAACATAGCCAGACCCTATCACTACAAAACAAAAAACCTTCTTTTGTCAAAGCAGAGTGTGTGTGTTGGGTAGGGTGGCACAAGCCTGGCAGGGCCTCTGGCCTTGGCCCCTCCACCCCGGAGGCACCACCAGGGAACCTGTAGGATTACTTGGGGTACTAGGTCAAAACACTCATCTATAGCCCTGCATCTCCAGTATAGTTTTCCTTTTGGCAGCAAGCCCCAAACATTGTCCCTCCAGGCTTGCAGGCCCCTCTGCCTGGAATACTCTTTACCTGGCTTATGCCTTGGCTGGCTCCTTCTAGCACATTAAGGTCTCAGCACAAATGTTTCTGCCCCAGGGAGACCTTCCTTGACCAATCTCTATATAGGAAGCCCACTTTCTCCAGTTTGTCTTTATCATTTATTGTATTTCTTCCATAGCACTGCTCACCGTCTGGAGTTACACTACTTATTTATTTATTATTTATGGCCTGTCGCTCTCACTAGAGTGTAAAATCCTTTAAAGCAGGACCTCCTCTGTTTTATTCATTGCTTGTAGCCCCAGTGCCCTGAACAATGCTTAGTACACAGTGAACATTTGGAAAATATTTGTTAAGTGAATGAGTTAAGGAAACCATGAGTTAGAGGGGAATCAGGAACAGGCACAGTGTCACTCAGTCAGTCCACGACAAAGACAGGACTCCAGTCCAGGTCTTCTGACCCTGATGCATTTCCTTTTGGCTTCATCTAGTTCTTTCTTCATTGAAATCTTAGTGGCTAAGGAAACAGTATTGGTCATTTTCAGTCTTAGAAGAACACATCAACATGTGTTGATGGGTCACAATCCTGAGTTGCAAGTTAAAGACTTTGCATTTGAACAATAGGTTCAGAAAGAAAGAGGTAGGAGGAAGGCCAAGGATATTCCTGACCAGGTTTGTAAATATCCCTTTCTCTTGTGGGTAACTAACTAAAGCATTAGCAAGCCGGACGCTAGTTCTTTCCCTCCTAATATGCGTTTTGTATTAAAACTGGTAGGCCCCAGGTTATGAGCGAGATACGTTCTGTAGATTTGTGGTTCAGATGAGTTTGTATCTAAGTTGAAACAGGTATATTTACCTATTCCCAGTAATAGTCTCCATTCATAAGCACAAGTCAAATGTCAGTTGGGTATTTGTAACTCAGGGGCTGGCTGTATCTTATTCACACTTTCCTTTGGTCAGAAGATTATCCATCACTTTGTACCACTTCCTGTCCAGCTGTCTGGATTAAATTAGGTCTCCTAATTCAGTTTGGAAACGGAGTAACTGTGGTCTTCTGAGAAGGCACACTGTGGTTAAAGATAGATGGAAGGGTCTGTCCCCACAGGCAGGATATTTACTCTCTCCTTGCCACACGAAAGCCAGAAAAGAGACATATATAAAGGCCTTAAAATATTACATAATGAATAAATATTTAGTTTTCCTCCATTTTTCTTTGATGGCTTCCTAAGGATGGTAACGATCTATTGACTACAGCTACACCATTTCATCCATTCATTCAGCTAATATTAATGACTTTGTATTTCACTCTCTGTTTGCTAGGTATGTAATTTTTGCTCTGTTTTGTAGCCTAAGACTTTTTTTTTTAATTTCACCACTATACTGATGGGAAGTACGAGTGATTCTTAAACATATGTGTTAGTCATCCAAGAAAGACAAGTAGAAAGTATGTGAATAATTTACTGTTTTTCATCCCGTTATTAGAAAAGCAGCTTAAAGCCCAAGTCCAAATAATAATGGCATAGCATTGAAATGAGGACAACCGGCTCGGCGCCTGTGGCTCTGCGGGCTAAGACACCAGCTATGTACACCTGAGCTGGTGGGTTCGAATCCAGCCCGGGTCCGCCAAACAACAATGACGGCTGCAACCAAAAAAAAAATGGCTGGGCATTGTGGCGGGCGCCTGTGGACCCAGCTACTTGGGAGGCAGAGGCAAGAGACTCGCTTGAGCCCAGGAATTGGGGGTTGCTGTGAGCTGTGATGTCATAGCACTATCCAGGGTGATAGCTTTAGGCTCTGTTTCAAAACAAAAAAAAGAAATGAGGACAACTTTCTTTAACACATTAAAAATGTTGCTTGCCTCTTTGTGATTCTGATGTTGGAGACTTCATTTATGTTAAGTACGAAGATTAATTCCTGTTAATCACTACCCCATCAACAAAACAAAACAGACCAAAGAAAGGAGAAATACATATTGAGCTACAACACAGTACTAAGCAGTGAATAAAACACAGTTCCTGACCTTAGAAAGTTTATAATTAAGTGGAAGAAATATAAACAATTAACTATTACATTAATACAAACTCTTTAGATAAAACAGTGTTTCCAAGAAAATGTAGTACAATTATCACCAAAGGGTTATGAGGCTGATAACTTTTTATTATAATGGCTATCTTTATAGTTTTAGTGTATATTAAAAAAAACAACGAGGCGGCGCCCATAGCTCAGTGGGTAGGGTGCTGGCCACTACATCCAGGCTGGTGGGTTCAAACCCGGCCCAGGCCAGCTAAACAACAATGACAACTGCAACCAAAAAACAGCTAGGCGTTGTGGTGGGTACCTGTAGTCCCAGCTGCTTGGGAGGCTGAGGCAAGAGAATTGCTTAAGTCTACGAGTTGGAGGTTGCTGTAAGTTGTGATGACACAGCCCTCTCCTGAGGGTGACATAGTGAGACTCTATCTCAAAAAAAAAAATAAATAAATAAATAAATAAACATATCAAATCTGCGATTTCATAATTTGTATAGGAAGGTGCTAAAGTGAGTTGCACAGTGTGTTTGGACATTTTGTTCAGTCCATGTGTGTAACATGGGCACACCCTTAATGTTTCAATAATTGTATTTGTCTTGCCAGTTCGCAATCATGGCCACAGTGGGTGCTGTGGATTGCAGGTTCGTGTGGCTGTGACAACTGCTGCCCTAGGATGTTGAAATCCTGAATGTGGCACAGCTGAGCTTTGGGAATTTCCAGTCTAAAAACATTAATTTGAGCCTCCATAATCAATGTCGCAGATGTATTCCCAAAGTTAGTAGTGGTACAACTGGGTGGGAAGAATGGTGCACAGTGCTCAGAGCAGGTGGCCTGGGACTGCTCCTCCCCTCCTGTAGGCTAAGACTGTGGCCTCCCAGCTTCTCTCCTCCCTGCCTATGGTGGAAGCCCTGCCACGAATATAAGTGTGCTAATTTCCCAGGATTTAGACTTCCATCTTTCCCTACCACCTAGAGTCTAGATGTAAAAAAAGGATTGAGAAAAATCTTTGCTCCCCTTTAAATAAATGTTGCAGTCTTACTCTTAGGTAGGGATTTCAAGCTCCCAACTCTAAATGGAGCCCCTCCTTTGCTTACAGATCCCCCCCAAACAGATTCAGCCTTTGACTCCCTTTTCCACATGTGCTGGATCCTGGGAGAGACGTGAATAGGGTCCCTTAAAAGGGGAACTAAGACTTATCTATGCTGAATGCAAATGCAATGTAGATTAAGGACACAAGACACAGAATGAGATGGGAGTGGAGGTAAAAATAACTTGCAGGACGGCACCCTTAGCTCAGTTGGTAGGGCACTGACTATATACACAGAGGCTGATGGATTCGAACCCCTGCCCGGGCTTTCTAAACAATAATGACAACTGCAACTAAAAAGAAAAAAATAGCTGGGCGTTGTGGTGGGCACCTGTAGTCCCAGCTACTTGGGAGGTTGAGGCAAGAGAATCTCATGGGCAGCGCCTGTGGCTCAGTGGGTGGGGCACTGGCCTCATATACTGAGGGTGGCAGGTTTGAACCCAGCCCCAGTCAGCTAAAACAGCAGTGGCAACTGCAGCAAAAAATAGCTGGGCATTGCAGTGGGTGCCTATAGTCCCAGCTACTTAGGAGGCTGAGGCAAGAGAATCGCTTAAGCCCAACAGTTGGAGGTTGCTGTGAGCTGTGACATCATGGCACACCACTCCACTCTACAGCTTGAGACTCTCTCTCAAAAAAAAAAAAAAAAAAAAAAAAAATAAGGCAGTGCCTGTGGTTCTTTGAGTGGGGCGCCATATACCGAAAGTGGCAGGTTCAAACCCGGCCTCAGCCGAACTGCAAAACAGAAAAATAGCCAGGCGTTGTGGTGGGTGCCTGTAGTCCCAGCTACTCGGGAGGCTAAGGCAAGAGACTCACTTGAGCCCAGGAATTGGAGGTTGCTGTGAGCTATGTGATGCCACAGCACTCTACCAAGGGCAATAAAGTGAGACTCTGTCTCTACAAAATAATAATAATAATAATAATAATAATAATAATAATAATAACTTGCAAATAGCAGAAAGGCTATAGATAAGGTGCTCTGAGAATATTTTTTGTTTGTTTGTTTTATTTTGTTTTTCTGAGACAGAGCCTCAAGTTGTCACCCTGGATAGAGTCCTGTGGCATCACAGCTCACAGCAACCTCCCATTCCTGGGCTCAAGTGAGTCTCCTGCCTCTGCCTCCTGAGTAGCTGGGACTATAGGCGCCTGCCACAACACCCGGCCATTTTTGGTTGCAGCTGTCATTGTTGTTTGGCGGGCCGGGGCTGTTGAGTCACAGGCGCCAAACCACTGCAAGTTATTTTTACCTCAGACGCCAAGCCTGTTTGTTTTTGTTTTTAAAGACCATACACACAGGCTCGGCGCCTGTGGCTCAACGGACTAAGGCGCCAGCCACGTACACCTGAGCTGGCGGGTTCAAATCCAGCCCGGGCCCGCCAAACAATGACAGCAGCAACCAAAAAATGGCCGGGCATTATGGCGGGAGCCTGTGGTCCCAGCTACTTGGGAGGCGGAGGCAGGAGACTCACTTGAGCCCAGGAGTTGGAGGTTGCTGTGAGCTATGATGCTACGGCACTCTACCCAGGGTGACAGCTTGAGGCTCTGTCTCAAAAAAAAAAAAAGACCATACACACACATACACATATGAGCAGTTTTACGTTCATCATCGAGAAGAAGGCATGGAGACATCCTATATACCCTTTGCCCCTACATGCATAGACATTACCAACTTCCCCCACCAGAGTGGTATAGTTTTTACAATCGATGAGTCTATAGTGACACATCATTATCACTGAAAATCTGTAGTTTCCATTAGGATTCCCTTTTTTTTTTTTTTTTGAGACAGAGCCTCAAGCTGTGAGTAGAGGGCCCTGCGTAGAGTGCCGCCAGGATTCACTCTTGGCGTTGTATGTTCTATGAGTTTGGAGAAATGAATAATGACACGTATCCTTCGTACAGAGCGGCTTTACTGCCCTAAGAGTCCTCTGTGCTCAGCCCATTCATGCCTCTTTCCTCTCTCATCCTTGGCACTACTGGTCTTTTTACAATATCCATAGTGATGCGTTTTCCAGAATGTCATATAGTTGAGATCATATAATGTAGCCTTTTCAGATCGGCTTTTTTCAGTTAGTAATATGCATTTAAAGTTCCACCATCTCCCACTTGATCTTAGCCACAGGTCGAGAAGTGATTACGTCCATCTCTCTTTTTTTTTTGGAAACAGAGCCTCAAGCTGTCACCCTGGATAGAGTGCAATGGCATCACAGCTCACAGCAACCTCCAATTCCTGGGCTTAAGC
>CAUYON010202086.1:0-13199 GCA_963573935.1 Arctocebus calabarensis
GGTACTGGTGAAACTTATTAAAAGTAGAGTATCAATGTCTTTATATAGTGACCAGGAAAATCCCATGAAGGCTATCTGTAACAGTATGATCAAAATATTTCTGATTGTATATGAAGCACATTGTGCCCTATGATTGCACCATTGTACACAATTATCATTTAATAAAATTATTAAAAAATAAAGTATAAAATTATTTCATTTATTATTTCACTAGCCCAGTGGTTATTATTCTTGTGAAGTTGTATTTCTTGATTTGAAATCCAACTTTCAGATAAACTATATTTAAAAATAATGTACAGAACACGTTATTGTGATATATATTACTAGAGATAATTACATTTGGGATGAAAGTGTTTCTCTAAAATTCACATATATTAATAAATTGGCCTCTCATAGAGTGAACATGAAGTAGTTCCCTGGCTGATCTTTACCTTAATTTGTTTTGGAGGGCTTGAAGGATAGGACAGCATGAAAAATGGTGTTTAAACTGAGCCTGAAAAAAATGACCAAAAAAATGTTTTTATTCTTGACAATAGGCATTAGCAAAGGACTCAGATCATTTGTGTTGGGCAGACTTAAAGCCACAATCTTTTTAAAAGTCTTCAGGATGACAAACATTGAATAGAGGAATGAACCCCAGGAACATCCTGTTTTATTTAAAAATCAAAATAAGCCAATACTGAGAATTTTGATTCTTTGATTTCATGCAAACAGTAAATATTTACTATAGTATATTTTCTCAAGTTTTATGATTTGGTATGAGAAATTTAAATGCAAGTATAGATATGAGAATAATTTAATTGCTAAAAATATGATGTCTTTTAATTCATTTTTATAATATTTTTAGGTTTTACTGTCACCTTCAGTAACCACAAGTAAAACAAAGTAGTTTATAATATTATAATTACTGACATATATCTTTTTGTCTGATACACAATGTTTTTATGTTTTATAAATATAATTAGTAACTCCTTAATTACTCAGAAGCATTTTTTGAGATATGTAAAATTATTCTTCATTTTAATAAATGAATAAGCTAAAGAATTGTAATTAACTTGCTCAGATTTTCTGGCTCTGGAACCCACGTTACCAGCTTTTATGACAATCTTTAACTTTACTCTCTAACTTCTGATCTGGGTATTCAGAAAAGAGGCTCCCCGGGAAGAGAGACGATGATGTGTTTAATTTCAAGTGATAGTGGAAGTAGCAAATGTGTCGGGTCTGGCTGGATGTCCCCTGGTCCCCAGTTACCAATGTCAGGAATGAATACTGGTACCAAGTGGAGCTGATGACAGGGTGATCACAGTTATAAAACAATCACATAACATTTATTATAAAGTGAAAAGTATGGCACAAAGGGAGAGTCAGTTCATTCTCTGTGGGTGGAGAGGGACCTGGCAACTGAGCCTTCACTGTCTTTTACATCCTCACTACTTGGCCCACCTTTCTCCTGGCAGGATTGGTTACCATTTTTCACATTCCAGGTGACTGACAGTTTGGGGTCATATAAGAGAGTACGTAACAGGTAAAACTGCAGGTTAGGTTATATAACAATTTTCCTACTGCCCATGTGTCTTCTCAGAATCCTTGGAAACTCCACCCTTGCCACGCTAATTAGATGGAAATGAGCCACCGAGCAGTTACAGGTCACTCATAGCTCGCTGCTATGTGTTCCCACCAGGGACCAGCTCATAGCCGCAATAGCTACAATCCACCGCCCAGTCTCTGTCCTCAGCTATTTCCTTGCCTGCCACCGGTTTACTCTCTGCCAGACCTGACACAAAAGGAGATGGAATTCTGGATAGTTTGGAAAGAGAGATCTAAAAAGACTGCTGGTGAAGAGTTGCAGTATGAGACAGAGCAAAGAACTCACTAAGGGCTCCTACTTTTTGTATTAATCAACTGAAATTTTGGAATCCCAATAAGCTGGCATCGTTAAGAGAGGAACGAAGCAATTTTAGGGGGAATCATTTAAAATTTGGGTTTGGTGATATTCATTGAACATATTTCTTAAACATTTATGGGGCAAGGTCTAATAGTTAAATATGTGTATACTTCATAAAAGATATTGAACATCAATTTAGGGTGTTACCATTTATAAGTCATATTTGAGGGGGTGTAAATAGCCACCCACTTCGTTTGTGTGTTTGTCTCTGAAAAGAGTGCACAAATCAGCATGGATAAACTTTACAGAGGAGAGAGGCCATGGTCCAAGTTTTAAACAATCTTTGAAAGTCACTAAGAAGGCAAAAATATGAAATGTTGCCAGGTAAAGTTATCAGGGGCAGGGAGGAAGTTAATGTTAGTAGTTGAGAAGCATCAGTTCCCATGGATTTTTAGTCAACCGAATGAACCAATGGTACATCTTTATGACAAAATAAAAAAGAACAAACACAAACTATATGGAGCACTTATTCTTATTTTCACCATACAGACAATGATAGATAATTGGGACAATAGATTACTGACATGAAGAGAAGTCAGAATATTTATATTTAGCACCCAACAGCAGGAACTGCTCTGAGGATGAGATTGCTTCATGTGCCACCAAGAGCAAGTAGAGGCTGGGGTGACATAAATACCTCCTTTCCACTATGGTCCCATAGTGATGCTCAGGTGTTGCTTTGGCATAATTGATACTTGCAGGATTATAATTTATCTGGTCTCAAATCACCTTAATGGACTGGGTCTTTTAGGAGTTTTCTTAAACAGTAAAACACTTGTCATTCTTCTACAAATCATAAAAGAGGTCTGATATTTGCACCTATAGAATAAATGCCAAAAGTTAGTGTATTAGTGTATTTCCCTTTCCCAGAAAACAGTTGTACAGAATGGTAAGTTGAAGCATTTATCTCTCCTGGGAGTATGTGTCTCAACTCCACAGCTTTTATCATTTAACAAGTATCAATTGTGTATCTGTAATATAGCAGACAATACTTAAAACATAATTCCATTCTCCTAAAACTCAAGGTCATTCAAATTTCAGCTAAGTTTTGCTTATTGTCATTGTTTTATACCTTGTTATCTACCATCTAATATTTACTATTTGTTAGGATATATATATTTATATATATGTATGTATATGTGTATATATATATGTATACACACACATATATAATTTCAGTATTTAGCTAAATATTTTAAATACATCATCTCCACTAAAATTTCTGCAGCAGGTAATGTAACAGCAACTGTAGGATCAAAATATTGGGCTGAGTAATTAGGCAACTTTGTCACAGAAAGCTTGGGATGTCGTTCAGCCTAGGGCTTACTAATTTCATATTTGAAATCTTAAGCATCACATAAACTCATGGCATACCTAATATGCCCATGAAAATATATGCTTTGAAAACACAGAATTGGGGTGCTCCCTCTACCTGAAATGAGAGGTCCTAGCAATGATGTACTATACAACCTGTTTTGTGAAAGTATAGCAGGTAAGCTTCCATCCATTGGGCATGTTGAAACAATATGAATTACATATCTAAAACAGATGAAGCTGCAGGATCAAAAAATCAAGTCTCATTGTATCTTAATCTATTTTATTTTACTTATATAGTGTTTTATTTTTTGAGCCAGAGTTTCACTTTGTTGCCCTTGGTCGAGTACTGTGGCATCACACAGCTAACAGTAACCTTCAACTCCTGGGCTTAGGTGATTCTCTAGTCTCAGCCTCCCAAGTAGCTGGGACTGCAGGCACCCTTCACAATGCCCAGCTATATTTTGTTGCAATTTGGCCAGGGCCAGGTCCAAACCCGCCACCTTCAGTATGTGGGGCCAGGGCCCTTCTCACTGAGTCACAGGTTCTGCCCTATCTCATTTTAAATATTGAATATATATGACTTTACTTAGGAAAATTTCTATAGGTCATTGGACATGAAATATGTGTGCTCTATCTTGTAAATTTTAATTGTCCATATTGAACTTGGCAGGTTGCATTTTAGCTAAGTGTTGATTAGTTAATGTATGTTAGGTTATTTGTCTGATTTTGCATTGTTCTAATAGTGCTTATCATTCCTGTTCAAAATAGCCTAGTGTTTATATCACATTTTTAGGAAGAATTATTAAAGATCAACACATTTTTATAAAAAGCACTGATTATGCAAATAAAGCTATTTTGTTATAGGAATCTGACACATAAAAACAAGTCAAATAAATTCTGGGTAGCTTTCAGTGTAATCACACTAATGGCAATTCTCATCTTCTTTGATCTATTTTTGTATCAACTCCTTTAACATTGATGAACAATAACATGGATTAATAATGATATGATGATTAAGTTAGCAACTTGTATTTTTCTATTAACTTCCTGTGATCTGAACATCAAAAGATGAGCTACTTAATTATTTCTGCTACAGATTAACCTATATATTTTTTGAGACAGTAACCTATATTTTTAATGCAAATTCAAATACCATCACAATGTGATTTTTTTCTGTATTAGAAAAAATAAATTTTGAGGGTCATCTAGAAGAGAAGAAGTATACAAATAAGTACAAAAAATGTGCAGTATAAAAGAAAAGCTGTAAGGAGTAACATGGTTGCCTTACCATATGTAAAATTATGGCATAATTCTTTCACTTAAAGACTATTCTATTATGTATCCATAGATAAAGAAATGAATGAAATGAACTAAATTTAAAAAAAGACATGGAAATTTAGTACATTTCAATTATTTGAAGCATGTATTACCTACTATGTTCCTGTTATTTACCAGATTAGTGCCTCTAGAACTAAAGCAAGGCAATAAACTATTATGGCACTATTATGTATTATTTAAATTAGCGATAGGAAAATGTTGGTTATTACTAGCTAAAATGTAGTAGGAAAAATAAATTTATATGATCACAATACACACACACACAATTTAATTGTGTTGTTATGTAACCCACAAAAACTTCACATTATGACAGAAGAAAATCTAGGAGAGATTTTTGGATATCTTATAGTAATAAAATCTATTAAATGTGACATGGCAACAACAATTTCAAAGGAAACTATTTTATGTGGAAGAATTTTGATAAATTAAAAAAGGAAAACTGAAAAAATATTGGGAATAGATATGTGGGGAAATCATTTCAAGCCATACAATATAGACACATTACTTACCTTAAAAACCGGAGGAATCAGGCATGAGTCAGGAATACAGGCGTGGTCTGTTTACAGTCTCTCTGGGATTGCAGTGTCTCAGTAGGACCAGCAAGTGCCTGGTGAAGGTCATCAAAAGTCTCCTCCTTTCGTATTCTGGGGTGTGGGCTGTACAAAGTGGAAGAGCAGGAGCTAGAACAGCTGTGGCTCTTCAAGCGTCACTGTTCGACTAAACAAAAAGCTTCTCCAGCTTAGTAACATCGCAATAGTCTTAGGTGGAGTCTCAGGCTTCTGGGGCACCTGATAGAACAGGCAAGGTGAAGGCTGAGCTTTATGACTCAGCCTGGAGAAGCACGGCGGTAGCTCTGCTGTCTCTTGTTGGTGAAAGAAGATAGAAGCACCAGCCCACATGCGAGTGTATGAAGTAGAGACCTCACCTTTGAATGAGAGAATTGTGAATAACATATGAAGAAGAAAATGTAGACAATACATCCTGCCACAGAACAGTAAAATAACATCCATAGGAATATACTTAACCAAGGAGGTGACAGATCTCCGTGAGGAGAACTACCAATTGCTGATGAAAGAAATCAGAGAAACATACAAATGGAAGCACATCACAGGCTCGTGGATGGGTGACATCAGGATCAAAAAAATGTCCGTGCTTTCCAATATTAATTATAGATTCAATACATTCCCTTCTAATATACCAACAACATTATTTCACAGATACTGGAAAAATAATTCTACCCTTCTTTTGAAACCAAAAGGTAGACTGAATAGCCAAGGCGATCCTTAGCACAAAGAACAAATCTGGAGGTTTCACATTGTGTGAGTTCAAAGCATACTGCCAGGCTATAGTAAACAAAACAGTGTGGTACTGGTACAGCAGCGGAACAAAGACCAAAGGAACAGAAAAGAGAACCCAGAAGTAGAACCATCTGCCTGCCACCAACTGGTCTGTGACAGAGCAGAGAACAACATGCATTGGAGGAAAAGGTCTATTATTCAATAAATGAAGCTGGCAAAAGTAGACACCACATGCAGAAGAATGAAACAGAACCCCTAATTTCACCAGATATATAATTAGTTCAAGATGGATGAAAGACAGAATTGTAAGGCATGAAACCACAAAAGTTCTAAAAGAAAACATAAACATATTTTCTAAACTGTGACATAGAAAGGAATTTTTAACAAGAACCACAAAGAGAAATATAGGAAAAAATATATATATATATACACACACACACACACATATATATATATACACACACACACACACATATGACAATTAAATTAAAAAGCTTTTGCACAGCAAAGGAAATAATCAATAGAGTAAATACACAACCTAACCTATAGAATAGGAGAAAATACTTATAATCTGTGCAACTGATAATTCTGGCTAATATTCAGAATATACAAAGAATTCAAACAAATCAGCAATAAAAATAAAATCATTAAAAAGATGGGCAAAAGAAATGAAAAGAAGCTTTTTCAAAAGAAGGTAGACAAATGACAAATAAAATAAAAATAAAAGTGCTCAATGTTACTAATCATCAGGGAAATAAAATACAACCTAAAACCACAAGAAGACACCACCTTAAACCTCTTAGAATTGCCATCATTAAAAAGTTGAAAACAACAGTTGGTGGGGTGGATAGTGGAAGATAGGAACGATTGTATGTTGTCCGTGGGAGGACAGATTACTATAATCTGTATGGAAAACAACATGGAGATTCCTCAAATAAAAACACATAGACCTATCACTTGATCAAGAAATCTCACTGTTGGGTATCTATCCAAAGAAAAAGACAAAGCTGTTATTGTGGAATTTTACACATCTTTACTATTGCAAAGATGTGGAATCTACACAAGTGCTTAACAATTTATAAGTGGATTAAGAAGATGGCTGCTCAAACTCAACCTTAAGGAAAGAAATAATGTCTTTTGAAGCAATTTGGATGGAAATGGAGACCCTTATTCTAATCCCAGAATATCAGAAATGGGAAAAAAATACAACAGTACTTGTAATCTCAAATAACTTGGAAGTAAACAATAGACACAACCAGGTGCAAATAGTAAAAATCAGTAGAATCTAAGAAGAGAGAGAGAGGAGGTGAAAGGTAAGCACTTATCTATTGGGTACAATGAACATGATTCTGGCACAGGCACACTAAAAGTCCACAAATGCATAAAAGTAATGATTACTAGTATAACACATGTCCTATAATTCTTTAAATTGCCATGAATTCCCTTTTATCATGCGCATGATTGCACAGTATGATAAAGTTGTGTCCATGAATCATTTTCTGTTGCAAGAACAGATCCTTAGGAAATTAATAAATGAGGACACAACCTTAAAAGAATATAGTGAGTATGTTAGAAGATGAGTTCAGTATAATATTTGTATATAAATAGATTTCCTTTCCTTTAAAATTTATGTATTTACAATTTGCCTTCATTGCTTTCAAAATGAGGAATATAAAGCTTTTAATATTTTCATTCACCTATTTATTGTTTGCATATGTGATTTTCCAAATTATTTTATATACATGATCAATATAGATATCTTTTTTTTTTTTTTTTATTGTTTTGCAGTTTTTGGCCGGGGCCAGGTTTGAACCCAACTCCTCTGGTATATGGGGTCGGCACCCTACTCCTTAAGCCACAGATGCCGCTGGATATCTTTTAATAGTGTCATTTTTCCTCATAAAATAGTGCAGCATAGACTTTAAAACTTTACCATTATCCTATCTCCAGTCTTCCAAAGCACAAAGAAAAATGCACTGTCTTTCTGGTGATAATAGTAACATTGATCATTGGGCCTTTCACGTGAGATCTTAGCTTTCTCTGACAAGTTCATTTCTGAAGTACTTTTTTCTATAAAGTTAATAATGACTTTATAGACTTCAATGTAGTATTTTGAGGGAAACCATCCACTAAGTTATATTGGACATGCTGTGCCACTGCAGATTTTCTGAGTGCTTTCTCAGAAATCCTGAATTTGGTGTGTAAGACCAATTTTTCAGCACACTAATTCTTAAAGCATTTCCCTTTGGATATTTCCTGTGATGTTAGGTTTTTTTTTTTTAAAAAAAAAACATAGTTCCTAGACTAATAGCACTACCACCTAGGGATTTGTTAAATATGAAAAACTCTTGTGTTTCACTTCAAACCAGAAATTCCAGGGAAGAGGCCTAAAAATTTGTTGTTTAGCAAGTCCTCACATTATTTGGATATGTGCTAAATTTACAGATCATTTGCACAAGGAGAACAGATTTTAAAATTAGCTTATTTAATGATTTTATTTATTTATTTATTTTTGTTTTGGGGGCTTTTTTTATTGAGTCAAATACACATAAATCATGAATACATTTATGCATATGTAGGGTACAATGTGTTGATTTTTTTATACTATGCTTTTATTTTTTAATGTTTTCAAAGGGGTGAATAAAATTAAGATGCATCTTTCTTCTCTTTCTGTGTGAAATATTTATAGATTATTTCAGCTGAGAAATTGTTCCAAAGTTATATACAGATTAAAGTAATTAAATAGATTTCATTTTATTTTTAATGAAATTTCAAGTATACTTGCTCAGCATTATACATAAATGAAGTGGAGACAGTAGGCAACCTTGTCTGGTTCTGATTCTAGTAGAAATGCTGTCACTTGTTTTTCCTATTCAAATATGATGCTTCCTCTGGTTTGTCATATATGGTCTTTATAATGTTGAGGTAAGTCCCATCTATGCCTATTTGTGAAGTGTACCTGTTATAAAAGAGTGATGAATTTGTTAAAATGCTTTTTCTGCATCTATGGAAAGGATCATAGATCCTTGTTTTTGCATTTGTTTTTGTGTGGATTATGTTTATAGATGTGCTTATGTTGAACCATCCTCTCATCTCTGAGATGAAGCTGCCCAGGTCCTAATGAATTATTTTCCTCATATCCACAGTTGAATTTGGTTTACTAAGATTGTTTTGAAAATTTTTGCATCTATATTCATAAGGGGTATTGGTCTGTACTTTCCTGTTTTATTTGCATCGTTCCCGGTTTTGATAATCAAGGTGATATTGGCCTCCCTTATTTGCTAATGTTAGATGAAAATTTTAATTGTATTAAAAATACAATTGTTTTCTGAGAATTTTGTCATGCTAAATATATACTTAGTGTTCTAACTTTATAACTAACACATATTTAATACACTAAGATTTGTTAAGTGAAAATAGGTCAATATTATATATAAATACATAGTATTATAGAGAATCATCCTTTGTCTTTATTTTAAGTCATATACTTTCATACAGTATTCAGTACTCAAAATTATAAACATTGTAGATTTTTTACCGATTAGGCAAAAATCTTTAAAGATACATACACAAACACATATACAGACATAGACATACACATAATTACTCTTTGATTCTGAAATAGGGAATATATATATATACACATATATTTATGTAAAAGCACTGCTATGTCTTATAATTGTCCTATATATTGTCTTATAATTGTCACATCAGAATAAGATTTAAATTTTTTTTAGGATATTCTTAATGATTTCAAATTAGTGAAATTGTTGGCTCTTAGAAACTGTAGCATCAGATATTTGATTTACATGCCTGTACTTTGTTGCTAAGTGTACTAATATGCATTCAAAAACTCATTCCTTCTCTTTCTACACTTACGATTTTGTGCCAAATGAAATGTATTTCACAAATGAATGATGAAAATATGCCTACCAAGGACAACTGTGTTATTGAAAAAATATTGTAAGAGAATGTATTTTATCCTGTTTATTTTATATGCCATGGAATAATTATGTGAGATGCCTAATTGTAATTCCAAATAATAAAGCCATGTGTCACTAAATTAGATCAGGTGAATAAGAATCTAATTAGCTATCTATTACATTCACTAGTGATCATTCTCCCAATAACTTAGAGAATGCTGATAAAGCTTAATACCAAGTAGCTGTCACAAACATCAACTCAAAGAATCAATTTATTTTTAAGCTATAGACAAAATGTTCATTTAAAAACTTACCTCATTGAGTTCACCCCTTAAAAATTGAAGATATCTACCACCATATAAGTATGTATATCTATATCATTTCTCAAAGAAAAAATATTAATTATAACTGTGACTGTATCTTTGTATTCTTACAAAATAGCAAAATACTACTGAGAATATCTCAGGTTTATAATTTCACTGCTGTAGCAGCCCATATAGCCTATGACTAGGAGAAGTAAGAGTTATAAGAAATACCTGTGTAGCTCAATAATACAACACCTTGGTGAAAAGGGCATGGAGAGGGAGTTAGCTCTCCTAACAACCACGAGAGAGTTTGTGACATGAAAGCGGAATTGGCAGTCTCTACACCTATGGTATTGAGAGGCATGAGATCAATCTTAATTAGGCTGGAGGAGAAGGCAGTCTGGAGAGTGCGCATTCTATCATGACCCGGTGACTCTGACTCTGTCCCTTCTCCTGCCTACAGAACGCCAACATGGAATCTCTCTGCTGAAGATCAGTAAGCTCTGCTAAAGACTAAGATCTATCTTTCTACGAACTCTGCTTTACTCTCTCTGTCTCTTTCTCTTTCTCTCGCTCTCTCCTTCCCTTCAGCTAAAGGAAATAGACCTCAGGCACCTAAAAGCAATTGTTCCTGAGCAAGATAACAGCATAGTCATCCACTTGCAGAACACAGCTAGATAGGCTGGGGCAGAGACCAACCAGTCCCAGACTCTGATAAGTGGCATTCACGAACGGACCCCAACACACTGCTGTTCTGATAAAAACAGCAAGATTGGGAATAAATGACAGCTCAAGGAATATTGTCATTTCCATCTCAATTTCATCATTGACCCAAGGATTATTCAGTAGCAGATTGTTTAATTTCCATGACTTTGTGTAGATTTGAGAGTTTAGAACTAACTTCTCGTTTTATTCCACTGTTACTTGACGGTATGATAAATGGTATGATTTAGATTACTTTTAATTTGCTGAAACTTGTTTTATTTCCCAAGATTTTATCAATCTTGGAAAATGTCCCATTAGCTGATGAGAAGAATGTATATTCAGTACTTTTAGGATAGAATGTTCTGTAAATGTCTTTTAGATCCATTTGTTCTAGATCATTCAGTTTGTGTATTTTACTCATATTCACAACTATAAGTTTTCAGCAGTTGACGTCTCTGCCAGCCAGGTTATTATTCACTCGATTTTGAAACTGACACAGAGTTATCTTTCTTAATAACTAGATGATAAGTTTATTTCAAGTAGCTATTAATTGAGCTATGCTGCGTCCATCAACAATAGTCCCACTTGTTGCTTTTGAAGAGAACTGTAACATTCTCACTGGAAGGTGAGAGCTACCCTAATATTAAAACTTCAGGGCTTTGTCACATTGTATAGTATGAAGCATAGTCATGCATTCTTGGTGAATATTCAATCTAACCTCTTAGGAAAGAGAATTTTACCCCTATTATGTAATTTTAAAACTGAATGTAAATGAAATTAACTTGTTCATTTATTATCATGCATAGTAGCTTCTGTGCATCAGTATTTTGCATTATTTACACCCTTGTTCTGTTTCTATCTCTACATCTTTTTCTGTTTCTCTGTGTGTTTATAAAGATGTCTTTATACGGACACAAACATTAAACAAAATAAACTCCAATTTATGGAACATCCTGGCTCAAATGTAGAATTCGATACTCTTATTCCACAGTTATACTCTCAAACAAGAATAATATGAGACATATGAGGAATTTGATGACAATTTAAGAAGAAACAATGCCATTGTGTGTTTAATAACCCTACAACATCCTCGAACTTTTATTGCAATGGGATTGAAAAAGTACTCGTTACACCCTCCATTTATTTTACCAGTGATAGAGGTTCGCTGAAAAATTCATTTTTCAAGAGGTTATATGTAAGTGTTCAGCGAATGAAATTATTAATTTTATAGACATTTTTATAGGACTATTAATTTGAGATGCATTTTTACCATAAATGGTATATATTAAATAGTAAACAAATTTCTATATATTATCTGGCTGCCTTAGAACACAAAAACCGGTTATTTCTGCTTATGTAAACAGACAATATTCATACGTAATGGAGACCTTATGCTACTTACAATGTGTGTGTGTGTGTTTAGGTAAATGTAGCAAAAAATACTTTATTCAAATTGACTTTGACTGTTTCTTTATAATTAAAAATACATGATCACAAAGAAGTATAACTGCCTGCTAACATGCTATGCTGTTTTATACACACAGAAATTTCATTTGGCTCTTGTGACACTTTAGTAAAGTAATGAAAGATCCTCTTGAAATCTTCACATCCACAGATCCTCCCTCTTCCCCTCCCCTCCCTTTCCCTTTTCCCCATATTCTTGTGCTATAATTGAGTTTTAGCCTTCATATGAAAGCTATGTTAGTTTCATAGTAGGCCTGAGTACCTTGGATACTTTTTCTTGGAGATATTTTGCTAAGAAGACTATGTTCTAGCTCCATCCATGTAAATATGAAAGAGGTAAAGTCTCCATCTTTCTTTAAGGCTGCATAATAATCCATAGTATACATATTCCAAAATTTATTAATCCATTTGTGGGTCAATGGGCATTTAGGCTTCTTCCATGACTTGGCAATTATGAATTAGGCTGCAATAAACATTCTGATACAAATATCTTTATTATAATGTGAGTTTGGGTGTTCTGGATATATTACCTAGTAGAGGAATTGTAGGATCAAATGGCAGGTCTATTTTTATATCTCTACGTACTTTTCAAACATCTTTCCAAAAGGAATGTATTAGTTTGCATTCCCACCAGCAGTGTAGAAGTGTTCCCTTTTCTCCACATCCATGCCAAAATCTTTGGTTTGGGGATTTTGTGATGAGAGTTAATCTTACTAGAGTTAGATGGTATCTAAAAGTAGTTTTGATTTGCATTTCTCTGATAATTAAGAATGATGAGCATTTTTTCATGTGCTTGTAGGCCGTGTGCCTGTCTTCATCAGAGAAGTTTCTCTTCACGTTCCTTACCCACCCTGAGATGGGATCACTTGTTCTTTCCTTGCTAATATGTTTGAGTTTTCTGTGG
>CAUYON010202088.1:0-16484 GCA_963573935.1 Arctocebus calabarensis
TTTTTTGAGACAGAGCTTCAAGCTGTCACCCTGGATAGAGTGCTGTGACATCACAGCTCACAGCAACCTCCAATTCCTGAGCTCAAGTGAGTCTCTTGCCGCTGCCTCCCAAGTAGCTGGGACTACAGGTGCCCTCCAAAACGCCCAGCCATTTTTTTTTGGTTGCAGCCGTCATTGTTGTTTGGCAGTCCCGGGCTGGATTTGAATCCCACAGCTCAGGTGTATATGGCTGGCGCCCTAGCCTGTTGAGCCACAGGCACCGAGCCATCTTTTTTTTTTTTTTTTATAGAGACAGACTCTCACTTTATCGCCCTTGGTAAAGTGCCTTGGCATCACACAGCTCACAGCAACCTCCAGCTCCTGGGCTTAGGTGATTCTCTTGTCTTAGCCTCCCGAGTAGCTGGAACTGCAGGCATCTGCTACAACGCCCAGCTATTTTTTTGTTGCAGTTTGGCCGGGGCTGGGTTTGAACCGCCTCCCTCAGTATATGGGGCCAGGGCCTTACCGCCTGAGCCACAGGCACCGCCCAAAACCTAGCAATTATTATTATTATTATTTTTTGCGGTTTTTGGCAGGGCTGGTTTGAACCCACCACCTCTAGCATATGGGGCCGGTGCCCTACTCCTTTGAGCCACAGGCACCACCTGAAAACTTCTTGATTGCTAGTGTCTCCTCAGGAATTAAAAGGTCTGGCGAAAGCATGGCTAACCTGGCTGAAGCTAAGCCAGGGCTGACTCTCATGTCAGGTGTAGATGCTGCACTAGGTCATCAACAGAGAGCACCTGCACTGTCCCCTGGGCCTGAGTCTGTGGCCTTTGTGGTCAGGGGCCCCCCCAAGTGTAGTAAAACTCAATACAGGTGGAGCTGATGTAAGCCCATCAGACTGGGTGGACTGACCACAGATGCCGAGTGGGAGTGGAAGGGGCATGGTCTGCACTGAGTGGCTGGGGACAGTCGCCTCTGAGATCAGGTGGAGGCGAGGGGCAGTCACAATCAGCATGGCCATCCTGGGCTAGAGCCAGCTCAGCTGCTCTGCTTTCCCATTTGCTTCAGAATTTCTCCTCTGGCCTCCTTGTGGATCTTGCCCTGCGTGTTGAGAAATAAGGCGGTAGGCCAAAAGCTGGGATGATGCAAAGGTTTTCTAAACTGTAAAGTAGATGTTCAAATGAATCAAGTGTGGTAATTATTTTCCGTGAGGGTGCACCATGCCTGAAGAGGATTCCAGTCAGATTTGGCTACCATTGCATCTTGTTGCCACACATAGAGAAAACCCAGCTTTTTTCTCTAAGCAAACAGATGCCTGGCCTCGTCATGAAGAGATTGTCTGTAAGCCTTGGCCACAAGTTTTGTAATTTAAACTCAGACAAAGAGAACAAAGGCGAGAGAGTTTCCACTGATATTATTTTCACAGTGGGTTGCAAGTCAAGAAAATAAATTACCAAGTAAGCTCTATTTTCTTTAATCTTATTTAATGCTTTGCTATGCAGCAACACCAAGGTAATAATTAAGGACCATTCTGCCTCCTCCAGAGACTTTGATCTACAACGACGTGACTCCGTGTTTTTTGTCTGGTTGGATTTCTAAGCTCTTATTAATGTCCATAAAAGTTGGTCAAAATCAAAAGGGCAAAAGGCAAAACAACGACAAAACCTCCACCTGCGTCTGAGCAAAGGGGAGATGACATTTGCAACTAGATATGTCATAACTTCCATTATTTGCTTCTTTTTCTTTCTTTCTTTTTTTCTGAGACAGAGTCTGAAGCTATTGCCCTAGGTAAAGTGCCGTAGCATCACAGCTCATAGCAACCTCAAACTCTTGTGCTTAAGCAATTCTCTTGCCTCAGCCTCCCAAGTAGCTGGGACTACAGGTGCCCGCCGCAACGCCTGGCTATTTTTGTTGTTGTTGTTGTAGCTGTCATTGTTGTTTGGCAGGCCTGCCAGCTCTGGTGTCTGTGGCTGGCAGCCTAGCCGCTAAGCTACAGACGCCGAGACTATTTGCTTCCTTTTCAACACGATGTACCTTGATGTTTTGGGACATTGCTAGAAAGCAGTCAAAATATATATGACTTTTAGCAATCCCCCAACCTGTACCCAGGATTTCTATTTCCAGATAACTAAGAACAATCTTTAGAAAAAAAATTCCACATGAATACTCTATACGAGTATTCATACACCTATAAGGATATATAGCCAAACAGGATTTATCTTTTCTGTTAGATATTTTCTTCAATTTTTTTTTTAAATTCTATCTGCATGTATGAAAATCCAGGGTTTTTTTCTGTTTCATCACATTTTTTTTTCAAGAGATAGGCTCTCACTCTGTCACTGGAGTACTGGAGTGCAGTGCTACGATCACAACTTGCTTTAGCCTTGAACTCTGTGCCCCAGGGATCCTCCTGCCTCAGCCTCTTGAGTAGCTGGAACTCCAGCCATGTTCCACTACACCCAGCTAATTTTTCTAATGTTTATAGAGCTAGGGTCTTGCTGTGTTGCCTGGGCTGGTCTTGAATTCCTGGGCTCAAGTAGTCCTGCTGACTCTGCTTCTCAAAGTGCTAGGATCACAGACTTGAGCCTCTGTACCCGGTCCCATTCATTACTATTTCTGGAAATTTCTTTTTTTTCTTTCTGATAACTGGCATATATTTACTTGTCTTTTCAAATACAGTTTTGAAGTTCAACACACACCTCAATCTTCACATCTCTATAACGGAGGTCAAAGAGGTATGATTCTCTGTGCAAGAGAAATGGCTGCAGAGAAGCTAAGGAACACGTCTAGTCACAGCAAAGACGATAGTCAGGGATGGTCCTTTGGTCTTCTGATAACTACGCCAGCATACCTCATCTGTGAACAGTGGCTTGATTGTGAAAAATTATAAAAATTGCATCAAGGTTTTCTGTAGTAGTTCTAGATAGGAAATCTCCCTTTTTATATCTTCCTCATCCTCTTCTTGCAGCACTGGTTAAAAACAGGGGAGGACCCCATGAGGCTATCAGTGGAGTGGGAACCATAGCTGCTGTCTGACTCATCAGGGCCCTGAGGGATCCCTGCTTCACTCATGCCTGACATGGGCCCCTCGAAGACATCACTGCCCAGCACACCATGCCCAGAAACATTGCCTTCTTCACTCTCTTGAGGCTCCATTTTCACGTGGGCCAGATTCCAAAGAGGAGAAGCATTTACCTCTGCACTTGAAGCCTGTGGTGAAGCTTCAACCTCCAGGTTAGATGGAAAGCGCTCACTCTGAACCCCGAGGACTCCCATGGGTAGTGACTGCTCCCCAGAAGCAAGGTCAGCCTCCAGTTCTTCACTGACAGGAAAGGTGATGTCACTCACAGGTTCCTCCTATATCTTCACAGGTTTAGAGTCCTCCGTGGCTTTCTCAGGATTGACAATCCTTGCATATTCTTCGGAAAGCTGCTTACTAATCTGTGGCATGTAACTGTGATAGTCCTTGATGCGGTGCTGCCAGAACTTCCGGAGGGAGAGCACACTGCCAATACCCACCTCATGGATACCTGCTCCATAGCATCAGGGAAAGGAGTCTGTCCCAGCTGGGCCTCCCGATCCACAGCAAAGCGCAGCAACTTGGTGGACTTAAGGCAATACTCATGGGCCACATCAGTTAGGGTCTCCAGAGCACTTTCATTAGCACATTCGAAGCCTGCGTGGGCCAGGATTGTGGCCACTGCCTGGTAGAGGAGCTGCCGACAGGAGTGCCAGCTGAGTTCAGTCACAGGTTCCCCTTTCCCACGGTAAAAGTCACTCTCGGGGTCACTGTGCCGGATCTGGAACAGTGCATTAGGATTCTTACAACGTAAAGGTAGGAGATCATCAGGGAGAGGAGGAGACCCAGGGCAGGAAGGAAGAGGTTCACTCTCTTCCGTCTTTACACCTCTGTCTGCTGCTGATTCTGGGCCTGAGCTGGGGCAATAAGGCTGCGGAGACGTCAGTTGTGTTGGATCAACTGAATGGTATGGATGGTGAGGCTGCATGGCTCTGAGGGATGTCCAGCATAGTGGGGGGCTTGGGCTTGTTGGCTGAGGGTTGGTGCAAGGGTGGGTCATGAACTTCTACCAGAGGGAACTCCCGAGGAAGCAGATCAAAGGAACTTCTGTTGGTCTGGCTTGATGACATTGGTATCTCTCCCCAGTATCTCAACATTTTGGGATAAGAGAAGTCTCCAGTTAAATGTAGATGAAATTGTAAAAGCAACATGTTCAAATATCTGGCAACTGTAGGTTATAGGCTTCTGAAGAGAAAAATATGAGGTCTAGCCAGTTGTTTATGTAAAAAAAAAAGGACGCTAATCAAGACCACTTAGAAAAATGTCAATGTCAGCGAAACTGTAGGACCAAAGATGTTCTCCTATTGCAGATTCATTGCCCATATGTTTCTTCAAGTTCAACACAAATTCATTTATTGAATGCCAGGCGTTATGTGAGGAGACAAAGACCAGTAATACAAGATCCCTGTCCTAAGGAATGTCCAAATTCCCCGGGAGAAGGAGGTGGCGTCCTCGGTCTGGGTCAGCAGGCGCCGGCGCCAATCACGGGGTCCTGAGGTTGCCCGACATCAGGGCAGTCGGAAGATGGAGAGGTCTGGCTCAGAATGGACCCCAGGAGGCGCCACTGTTCACTGCTGTCGTAGAAGCGCCTGGGCGGCTGTCGGACCGAGTGGCCCGAGGCGAGGGTCGCGTCAGGCCCGGAAAGCTGTTTTGTTGATAAGTGGTCCGAAACTCTATTTCTGAAATTTCTTAGATGAGTTAGCAACTCAGGTACAATGGAAGCCATATTGGTTACTTTTTTGGTAGTACAATTGTGTAACTGGAAATTCTAATAATTAGATATTGGGCTTTCTGAATTGATTACCCAGTTTTCTTGTCTTCTATATTGTTTCTCTCTTCTGGATTTTCTTTCCCACAGTTCTTCAATTAAATAATTTCCAAGAGAGCTCTTTCTTGTGTGAGTCACGTCTTATTTATTTTTTAGCATTTTGTTCTGTTGTTGTGGATGCAATCCTTTTATGTTCTGCCTTCCGCTTCCTTATTACTCTATTTTCTGCAAGTTTCTTTTTGTTTGGGTAGTTGCTGCTTTGACTGGTGGATGTGTTGTCTTTGTTTCATGTCAGAGCCTTTCCTCCGGTGTCTGGTGCCTCCTGACTGTGCAGCCCCCCCAGTGGTTCTCAACTCTCCTAATGCCACGACCATTTGATAGGGCTCCTCATGTTGTGGTGATCCCAACCATAAATGATTTTTGTTGCTCCTTCATAACTGTAATTTTGCTACTGTTATGAATCATAATGTAAATATCTGACATGCAGGATGCATTTTCATTGTTACAAAGGGGTCACGACCCACAGGATGAGAACCGCTGCTTCAGTAAGGGAAGGCACTACAATGTGAATTGAAGCTCCCTGAATGTGCGGGAATCTGGCACCTGGAGATTGTGCAGGAGGTAGGTGGTTGGGTGGCGTTTTTATTGGGGAACCTCCCCACATGTAGGTTTCAGAGGTTCTTTTCTCTTGTGCTAGTGGTTCCAAAAAAAAGAATCCCCTGCCTGGAGGCTTATAGGCTTGTTTTCCTCTGTTCTAGAAACTACAGGTGCAGGGAGAAGAGAATCTGAGGGAATTTACCTAATTCTCTCCCTTGAGCTTTGTGTTCTTGAGCTGGGCTGCGAGGAGGGTGGGAAAAGTAACAGCTGGCTTTGAAGAGGAAAGTCTGCGCGCTCTCACTGCTCCTCCTTCAAATCATTCCCTTGTTTTTGTCCTCCTTTGCTCCAATTAAGGTCGTTGGTCTCTTCCTGTTTGAGGACAGGGAAAGGTGGATCTCATTGGCATGCCCTTATATAAAATTTGGCTTGTGATTTTCTCCACCACCTTTTCCAAGGTGCTTCCCACTCCTCAATTTTGTTTCTAGCTCCCCCAAAATGTGTTCCATTCCACCTGTTGCAATGTCCTCTTTTGTTCTCTTTATACTTGTGGGCTTATTCCTTTCTCCTATTTTGTCATGTCGAGGGTTTCTGCAAGAAAGTAGAGATAAATTAAAGCATTAAATTCTCTAATTTCTGGCTCAGTGTCCATAGCTCAGTGGTTAGGGTGCTGGCCACATACACCGGGGCTGGCAGGTTCGAACCTGGCCCAGGCCTACTAAACAACCATGACAACAGCAACAACAACAAAAAAACCAGCCAAGCATTGTGGTGGTCTCAAATAAATAAATAAATAATTTATCTGTATTTCACGAGAAGTCCCTCATTATCTTTTTATTTTAAAAGCAACCCAGATAATCACATGTGATAATTTCCCTTACAATCAAAAGTAAAGCAAACTTATTGTATACAAACTCTGTGACGTGGCAACACGTTACATGTTTTTGTTCTCTTTTTAAAGGTAAATACATTCACATGGAAAAATATATATAAATCATGTTTTTTAAAAAGCAGTGAAAAGAACACTCTCTCCACTCCAATACCCAGTCCAGCAATTCTCCTCCCTAGAGGCTTGTTTCTCAGCCATTCTCTCCCCTTTTCCACACTTACCATAATACTGTATGCATATTCTCCCCACCTCTTTTTTTTTTTTTATTAAATCGTAGCTGTGTACATTAATACAATCATGGGGTACAATGTGCTGGTTTCATATATAACCTGAAATATTTTCCTCAAACTGGTTAACATAGCCTTCATGGCATTTTCTTAGTTATTGTGTCAAGACCTTTATATTCTGCATTCAGTAAGTTTCACCTGTACCCTTCTAAGATGCACCGTAGGTGTGATCCCACCAATCACCCTCCCTCCAACCATCCTCCCCCCTCCCTTCCCCTACCTCTTAACAGTATATCTTAAAGACTGTAATTAATTCCTTTTCACAAGTGCATAGTAATCCATTATATGTTTGTATGTGTATGTCTGTGTTATAACTTACTTAACCAGGTCCACACTAATAAACATTTATTTCCTTTTTTTTTTTTTTGAGATAGAGTCTCACTTTGGTGGTGTCATGCTCACAGCAACTTCAAACTCTTGGGTTCAATTCATTCTCTTGTCTCAGCCTCCCAAGTATCTGGAACTACAAGTCCCTGCAACAATGCCTGGCTATTTTTAGAGATGAGGTCTCGCACTTGCTCAGGCTGGTCTAGAACTGGTGAGCTCAGGCAATCCACCCACCTCAGCCTCCCGGAGTGCTAGGATTACAGGTGTGAGCCATCGCACCCAGCTTGTTTACTTATTTAATTTTTTAGAGACATATTTTGTCCCCCAGGCTGGAATGGTGTGCCATGGTCACATGTCACTTGAACTCTTGGGCTTAAGCAATACTCCTGTCTCAGCCTCCTGAGTAGCTAGAACCTCATGTGCCACCACGTGTAGTTAATTTTTCTTCTTCTTACTTTTTTTTGAGATGGGGTATTGCTATGTTGCCCCAGCTAGTCTCAAACTCCCTCCCTCAAATGATCTTCCCTCCTCAGCCTTCCAAAGTGCTCAGAGTATAGACGTGAGTCACCTGGGAGGCATTTGAACAGTTTCTTGGTTTTTGCAACAAAACAATGCAACTATGAATATTGTCTATCCATCTTTATGTAGAAATACACCCATCTTTGTGCATGTGTGAAAGAAATTCTAGAAGTAGAATTGTTGAGGCAAAGGACACAGACACTTATTTACTAGCTGTAGCCAAACTGCCCTCCAAGCAGTTGAACAAATTTATACTTCGAGTAACAATGAATGAGAGTCCTCATTTCAGCATACCATCTCTCACTCACCAGGGTATTACCAAAAAAAATTTTTGCTTCACTCTGAATCTCACAGTAAATAAAAAAGAAAAAAGAAAAAAAATTTTTTGTTGTTGTTCCCAACAAAAAAATATAGTGTAGTTCTTAAGGGCTATAAAGTAAGATTGAGGTTTTAAGTGAAATTGGGCATCTTTCTATATATTATATATTTATATTGAGATTATAAGTGAAATTTAGCATCTTTTTATATATTAGAAACATTTATATTTTTTATGACGTGTTTACTCATTCTTTATCTTTTGGGGATATTATCCTTTACTCCTTTTGGGTAGTAGGATATTTCTCATCATTTCATAACATTCTTTCTTTCTTATTATTTTTTTTTTTTTTTGCGGTTTTTGGCCAGGGCTGGGTTTGAACCCACCACCTCTGGCATATGGGGCCGGCGCCCTACCCCTTTGAGCCACAGGCACCGCCCATAAAATTCTTTCTTTATTTAGAAAATTAGCCTTGTGTCTATCAGATATCTTGGAAAGTTTTCCCTACCAGCTTGCCATCTGATTGAATTTGTCTATTTTTTTATGATACCTTTTGGCAAACTAAAAGTCACAATTTCATGTGGTCAAATTCATGTTTTCTTTTATGGCTATCTCCGAAATCATAAAAAATTCTGGTTTTCTTCTACTATGTTAAGATTTTTTTAATTTTACATTTGCTTAGGTAATTTATTTGGAATTTGTTTTGAAGTAGGAGCGAGATGCAAGTTTTTTTCCCAGTTGGCTTGGTAGCTGTCAATTGTACTTTATCCTTCATACAAACCACAGCAAAATTTGCAAAAGTGTAAAAATGTCTTCATTTCATGTAAACAGGTTACTTGTCTCCTTGACTATTAAGACAAATGACTCAAAATCATTTTGCAAGAAATTTAATTTGTGGGTGTAATCCAAGACCTGGCCACACTTGGGAATCGTGTCTGATCCCTGCACGTCAAATTGGAAGGAGGAAGAGAGGAATTCCTGGGAGACACCTGAAGCCTAAAAGCACATTGGAAATCCAAAGGCCTGAGTAAAATTCAAGATACAGAGCCCAAATCAGGGGAATTGGGAAACTAGGGAAGCAGAGAACAAGTCCTGGACCAATAGGTGGGGTGAAGGGGACACAGATGCAGAGGGAGGCATGAGGCCTGAGCACTTGGAGAGAGCTGGTCCTTTTGAAAGGGCCAGGTTGGAGGAGATTCGCATTTCTAAACAGCCCCTTCAACAATTCTTCTTGGAATGATGGACTTCAGACTAAGCTTTCACCTCCACAAGAGGGTGGGGCAAGGAATCCTAATAGCTAGTAAATTGTAGTGTAGGCCTTAGAAATGTGGACAAAAATAAGCTTTCTGAGATAATTAAATATTGGGATTAGCTTAAAAATAAAATTATTTACCTCCACTAATTCATACCTCCCTGTAATGGTAATTGGTAAGCTAGTACATTTTTCTTCAAACACTTTCATTGAATAATATGCCAGGCACCTGCATAGAACTCTGCATGACAGAGTGAAGAGTAAAGCCCTCCCGGTGCTTATCTAGTCGGGTACACGCAGATCAGGACAAGAGACAAGGACAGCACAGTGATGAGGCTCTCTGAGAGGACACAGCTGGGAAGTTCTTCATAGCATCTGGTATAACACAAGGTGATCAATTGCATTGTGTTGAAATACTTTTTCTCTTTTTGCATAGATTTAACTAAAGTTTCTTTCTTTTTTTCTTTCTTTCTTTTTTTGAGACAGAGCCTCAAGCTGTCCCTCTGGGTAGAGTGCCGTGGCACCACAGCTCAAAGCAACCTCCAATTCCTGGGCTCAAGCGAGTCTCTTGCCTCTGCCTCCCAAGTAGCTGGGACTACAGGCGCCCGCCACAACACCTGACTATTTTTTGGTTGCAGCTGTCACTGTTGTTTGGCGGGCCCAGGCTGGATTCGAACCCCCCAGCTCAGGCCCCCCAGCTCAGGTGTATGTGGCTGGCGCCTTAGCCGCTTAAGCCACAGGTGCCGAGCCTAAAGTTTCTTTCAAAATGATGATTACTGATACTTCACGTCTAGTTTCTTACAAGCTTCACCGTGTCTTTCTGACAGGAATCTGAGGTGATCTAATGCCACCTGGCCTTCACAGAGATTCTTAGCCTGAGGTCCAGGGAAGGACAGGTTTTAGAGTGTCCTTGAGCCTCTTAAAATTGGATGTGGATTGTGTGGGTTTGCTTTTCCTCTAGGTATAAGGTCATAGATTTCATTAACATTGTAAAGGAGCAGGGCTCAGTGGCAGGCCTGTAGTTATGCATACCAGTTCCTTTGGAAGGATTGCTTGAGTTGGAGGTTAACCTGGGCAATATAGTGAGAAAACAAAACAAGACAAGAATCTCAAAGAAGGCTGTAACCCAGGACGATTAAAATTCAGTGACTTAGATTTTCCTTACTCTTATTAAAGGTCTTTTATCTTAAAAATGTTTTTATAAAACATCCTAATTTGTCTCTAACCTAGACATGTGTTTAGTTACTTCTACCTGACCCCTGTTAAGCCTCTGTCTTTCATCCTCCTTTTATTAAATAGACTCCTCTCTTCCCCCTCCAGAAACAGGGACAGTAATGGGCATCAGGTTCCTTCTTACTCCACTTATTTATGATTATTTGGCCATACTTAACCCATATAGGTTACCCTATTTTTTTTTTTTTTTTTTTTATAGATACAGAGTCTCACTTAATCACCCTCGGTAGAGTGCCGTGGCGTCACACAGCTCACAGCAACCTCCAACTCCTGGGCTTAGGCAATTCTCTTGCCTCAGCCTCCCGAGTAGCTGGGACTACAGGTACCCGCCACAACGCCCAGCTATTTTTCCGTTTTGCAGTTTGACTGAGGCCGGGTTTGAACCCGCTACCTTCAGTATATGGGGCCGGCATCCTACTTGATGAGCCACAGGGGCCACCTGGTGACCCTATTCTTTTTTTTTTTTTTTTTTTTGAGACAGAGCCTCAAGCTGTCACCCTAGATAGAGTGTGTGGCATCACAGTTCACATCAACCCCCAATTCCTGGGCTCAAGCAAGTCTCTGGCCTCTGCCTCCCAAGTAGCTGGGACTACAGGTGCCCACCACAACGCCCAGCCATTTTTTGGTTGCAGCCATCATTGTTGTTTGGCGGGCCAGGGCTGGATTCAAACCCGCCAGCTCAGGTGTACGTGGCTGGCGCTTTAGCCCATTGAGCCACAGGCGCTGAGCCAGCGACCCTATTCTTACTTGTAAAAATGTGACTCAGCTCAGCGCCCATAGCACAGTGGTTACGGTGCCAGCCACATGCACTGAGAGTGCTGGGTGCAAATCTTGCCCTGGCCTCATAAACAACAAGGACAACAACAACAAAAAAAAATAGCTGGGCATTGAGGCAGGCGCCTGTAGTCCCAGCTACTTGGGAGGCTGAGGCAAGAGAATCGCTTCAGCCCGAGAGTTTGAGGTTGCTGTGAGCTGTGATGCCACAGCACTCTACCAAGGGTGACATAGACTCTGTCTCAAAATAAACAAATAAATAAAAATGTGACATCCTCAGGCAGAGTTGGAAATCCACATTTCTAAGATAATCTTTCATGTCTTTGGTCAAGTTTTTGGTTCAGAACTTTCAAGTTCAAAAATCCAGTTCAAATCACATTTATTTAGTGGACGTTTTCTAATTGGAGGAATAACACTCCATGTGGTGGAAGAGGGCAACGGAACAGATAGACAATGAATTAAACCCAGTTCCCACTTTCATGTTAATGAGACATTTTGGGAAAAGTGAAATGCTGGGTGAATTGGAGAGAAGAGACTATTTCCTACTGGAGAATGCAGAAGAAAAGTCCAAAAGACATTGTAGCAGGGCAGTTTCCTTATCCTTGACAGTGGTGTAGTCTTGTTTATCCTCCATTTTCCATCTTCAAATAAGATGCTGGGCCTAGAAGCGACAATCAGAAAAAAAATTCAAAAATAAGCACAGGGCCTGGTGCCTGTGGCTCAAGCGGCTAAGGTGCCAGCCACGTACACCTGAGCTGGTGAGTTGGAATCCAGGCCAGGCCCGCCAAACAACAATGACGGCTGCAACCAAAAAAAAACTGCCACAATGGGTGTTGTGGCAGGTGCCTGTAGTCCCAGCTACTTGAGAGGCAGAGGCAGGAGACCCACTTGAACCCAGGAATTGGAGGTTGCTGTGAGCTGTGATGCCACAGCACTCTATCCAGGGTAACAGCTTGAGGCTCTGTCTCAAACAACAACAACAACAACAACACCACCAACAAAAATAAGCACAGGAGAAAAATTAGCCTTTTATCATAGAATGACAAAGAAAGAGTAGAAGCAACTAGGAGAAGAAAAGTTGTACAAGAACTCAAATCAGTAAGGGAGACATAACATTATTAATTGAATAAAAATAAAAGAAATTGAAAGCTGACAATAATAGAGAATATTGTCATCATTGCTGTCATATCATTGCTTTCTAAATCTGGCTTTTTAAGTAACCCAAGGCAATATGCATATTTTCCTAAATTTTAAGAAATAAAAAAGTTTTGCGAGAAATTTGTACAGACTGTAGGGCTTTTCTAAAATGTAGATTGAGGAGTTTTTTTTTCTTCTTACTAAATCATGATCAAGCATCTACTACTGATACACACATATGAGTCATACCTGAAATGTGTGGAGTGCTTTGAGATCACTTCTCACAAAGCAGTTCCACGTTCGTTATAAATCCTGCACAGTGCATTAGCGTGGCTAATAATTTTCTTCCTCTGTATTCGTAGGATGAACCAACACCTGCCAAACTTTTGAGACAGCTCACGGCTTAAAGGAAGGCTCATCTAAATAAAGGCCGGCTAAAGTGACATTGCTGGGATTTAATCCTTCTCTGGCTGCCCGTGTGACCAGAGGACTGGTGTGCAAGTTTCTTCTTTCCTGGGGTCTAGTTTACTAGGTCTCCAGAGCAGCTGAACAGCAAGAGAAGCGCAAAATGAAGGTCAGAGATAAGCACTGGAGACAGGGACTTGGAGGGCTCTCGGGGGCTTTTACACAGCAGAGTGCAAGACTCCCGGGCCATCAAGGAAAATAGCAAACTGGAGCCTTTATCCTGGGGCACAGCCACCTACCCCAGAGCGTCAGACTACACGTTGTCGCCCGAAGATTCCTGGAATCCCATCAGGGAAGGGGCTGTGATAACTGGATGTGTGCCTCATTGCACGGGTTGAGCTGCAAGTTCAACTTCAGGGAAGGTGGGAAACGTCTCGAGTGAGGCGAGGGAGGAGAGCGGCGTGGGGCTGGGCCGGCCGGACCTGGCTGCCGCGCTCGCCCGGTGCGTGTCGCTGAAGCCGGGAGGGAGGCTGCTCAGGGGCGTCCGCCCGGCTGGCGGCTGTCGCGGACTCCGCGCGCTGGCCGTCCTCGGCTCCCACCCCGCAGCCACCGGGCCCCCTGCGCCCCTCCGCAACCTGCCCTCGACCCCTGGCTCCTGGCTGACATGGAGACGTGAGCCTGCGGGGGACGATGACTGCAGTGTGCGCAAATGGAGGCGGCCTGGTGAACCCCCACTACGCCAGGTGGGATCGGCGCGACAGCGTGGAAAGTGGCTGTCAGACGGAGTGCAGCAGGGAGGGTGAGGAGGGAGAGCCCCAGCAGCTGACGCCCTTCGAGAAGCTGACTCAGGACATGTCCCAAGATGAGAAGGTGATGAGGGACATCACGCTGGGGAAACGCATAGGCTTCTACCGAATTCGAGGGGAAATCGGAAGTGGGAACTTTTCCCAAGTCAAGCTCGGAATTCACTCCCTAACCAAAGGTAGGCTCTGACTCCCTGAGGGTCATTCCCCAAGGAATCCGCGCCTAGCGTGGGGCCGGAGTTGGGGGTCGAGCCAGGGAAACAAGTAAAGTGACCTCAGCTGAGCCCCTGCCAGCCTGAGTTCTGTGCCAGCTGCCTTCCGCGGTCAACCCAGTAAATTTAATAAAGAGATCGGTCTCTTTATTTTCAGTTTGCAGTAGGGAAACAGGTCCAGAGAAGTTAAATGTGGCTTCAGTAGTTCTGTCTTCTCCAGCGATGCCTTCAGAAGCAAAGTGGAATGTGGCTTGTTTCCGAGGTAACTCGTATCCTGAGCCCATACTTAGAGCTTCTATATACAGGGTGGCCATAAAGTTCGTGTGCAACCCCATGTGGGCACTTCCCCAAGGTACCTCTAACTTAGCTGAAGCCTGGAGATTGTCCTAAGAGTTATAGGACAGAAAAAGAACACTTGCAACTCAGCATCATTTAGCATAGTTTAGCTTTAGTTCCTAAAGCCCATAGGCTCTAGCCTTGCCCAAGAATCCCTTGCTGATATGTTCTCTACTTGGACTCAGCTACCATATATCTAAGGTCTCTTTTTATGATATTAGAGGTTGTCTTTTGTTTTCTTTTCTTCTCCAACCCACAATCCCACACTCCTCCAGTTCCTGAGCTGGGCCCTACACACGCGCACACATACATGCACTGCCCCTTGGCCCATTCTGCCCACATGTATACACTTCCTAGCCCCTGGGAGTTCCAAGTGCCCTTCCATCTTGCTCTGAAGCCTGAGTGTCTGGGTTCATGTCTTCACATCTTGGCTTCTCTGTACTTATTTCCCTGGGTTAGTTAAAATACTTCTCTGAACTTCAGATTCTTCATTTATAAAACATACCAAATAACAGAGGGTGTCATAAGGGATAATGAGCAGGTACTCAATGAATGTTAGTTATTGTCATTATTTTGCAGAGTTGCTTTAGCCATGTCTTTCCTTTGTACACCAAAGATCAATTAAATTGTCTTTATCAACAAAAATTCTCATCCATCCCCATACACAAACTGAGATCAATTCAGGTACCTTTCCCTACCACCATGGTTTTGAATTCTGATTGCACATTAGAATTACTTGGGGAAGTTTAAAAACCAAAATCAATGCCCAGAATCCACCTCCAGAGCTATAATTGGTCTGGAGTGGGACTAGACATGGATATTATTTAAAAACTCTCCAGGTGATTCTAATGGATTCTAATATAGAACTAACACTTGCCTACAGCAGTTTGCATATATAGCAGTTAGCTTTTAAAATAGCAAAATGTTGCTATCGGTCGCAAATGGATAACCCAAGAATCATTTATATTTTAAAATCAATTATGAGGTATTGTGTCAGGTTTCCATGCTACATTTAACTTTCAAATTTCATTTCCCTTGGGATAATATTCATTTATAATTCATTTAGGCCAACAATAGAAGTACTAAATTAGAGAAGTGCCTTTAGCTCACTGGGTAGGGTGCCAGCCCCATATACTGGGGATGGTGGGTTCAAACCTGGTCCCAGCTAAATTGCAACAAAAAATAGCCAGGTGTTGTGGCCGGTGCCTGTAGTCCCAGCTACTTGGGAGGCTGAGGCAAGAGAATTGCCTAAGCCTGGAAGTTGGAGGTTGCTGTGAGCTGTGACACCACGGAACTCTACTGAGGGCAACAGAGCGAGACTCTGTCTCAAAAAACAAACAAAAAAAAGAAGTACTAAATTAGGCCTTGCAGGTGGATATAAAGATGAAATAGATACAGTCTCCACCCTCAAGGATAACTGAGAAGACAATACAAATGATATAGTACAAGAAAGAATTTGAAAAATCATAGAGGAAAAAAACTGTGGGTTTAATGGAAGAAGAGAGACTCTTCTACTTTCGGAATACTGTGTAAGCCTTTAAGTAGGGATATAATATGAGCTACACCTCAAAGAGGAATAGGATTTTGGATAGGTGGTAATTATAGGACAGAATGGGGCTAGAGGGTTAGCTAGAAGAAGAAAATGAGCAAAAGCCAGGAGTTTGAGACCAGCCTGAACAAGAGCAAGACCTCATCTCTACTAAAAATAGAAAAAAACTAGCCAGGTGTCATGGTGGGTATCTGTACTCCCAGCTATTCAGGAGGTTGAGGCAGGAGGATTGCTTGAGCCCAAGAATTTGAGGTTGCTGTGCTATGATGATGCCACAGCACTCTACCCAGGGCTGCATAGTGAGACTCTGTCTCAAACAAAACAAAACAAAACAAAAATATATATATATATAGTGAGGGCGATGCCTGTGGCTTAGTGGGTAGGTGCCAGCCCCATATACAGAGGGTGGTGGGTTCAAACCCGACCCCAGCTGAACTGCAACAAAAAAATAGCCAGGGCTCGGCGTCTATGGCTCAACGGGCTAAGGTGCCAGCCACATACACCTGAGCTGGCAGGTTCGAGTCCAGCCTGGGCCCACCAGGCAACAATGACAGCTGCAACCAAAAAATGGCCAGGCGTTGTGGTGGGCACCTGTGGTCCCAGCTACTTGGGAGGTGGAGGCAGGAGACTCGCTTGAGCCCAGGAGTTGGAGGTTGCAGTGAGCTGTGATGCCACAGCACTCTATCCAGGGTGACAGCTTGGGGCTCTGTCTCAAAAAAAAAAAAAAAATAGCCGGGTGTTGTGGTGGGCGCCTGTAGTCCCAGCTACTTGGGAGGTGGAAGCAGGAGACTCGCTTGAGCCCAGGAGTTGGAGGTTCCTGTGAGCTGTGTGATGCCCCGGCACTCTACTGAGGACAATAAAGTGAGACTCTGTCTCTACAAAAAAAATAGTGAGTAAAAGCATAGATCCAGTGGGGAAATCATATGCAGTATAATTTCCCCAAACACTAGGAGAGGTAGTAGAAAGAACTGGAAAACTAAGTTGAGGCTGAATCATGGTGGACTTCGAACATTGGCCTA
>CAUYON010202095.1:0-30611 GCA_963573935.1 Arctocebus calabarensis
CTAGTAGCTGGGACTACAGGCGCCCGCCACAGCGCCCGGCTATTTTTTTGTTTTGCAGTTCGGCCGAGGCCAGGCTTGAACCCGCCACCTTCGGTATATGGGGCCGGCGCCCTACTCGCTGAGCCACAGGAGCCGCCCTGACATTTATTATTCTTAATGTAAAAATTCATCAAGTGACTGTTTTTCTATCTTAAATTCAGTTTGAAAAAGATAAATTTGTCCCAATAAATCAAGTCAATTTAGTTACAATATTTTTGCTTTACGTAATAAAGTAAACTCATTCTGAACAACTTCTTTTAAAGTGAATAGATGAAAAACTCAGAAGAGTGATTTGCATAAAAGATACTATGCTACATAACTTCTGAATATGTTTGTACTTAATAGTTTAAAGGAATTAATACATTTTATGAGTCATCTGAAATCTTGCATTTTTATATTGTATACATGCATATGATATATGTATTGAGTATTAATATATAATGTGTTGCTATATTAATGGTAACATAACATAATATATATTAATATATAATATCTTAATGGCAGTGTTATAATCCAATCTGTAAAAACAAGACTCACTAAAAAGAAACAAAGATGATAGGTTTTTTTAAAGAATTTTTGGTTATATTAATATCATTTAACAAAAAAGTTTATAAAATTTATTCTTTTCTGATTTGATTCTCTAAATATTCTAGGATGAGCTGTATCCTAAAATGAGAACTTATATAAAAATTAGTTTTTATAATAATATGAATTTAAGAAGTAGCAACTGAATGTTTACCTAAATTAACTGATGTTTCAAAACTGGTCTATACAAACCCAAGCCAATAACAATCATTTTAAATACAATTGTATTTATAAAATAAAAAACACTAGAATTACAGAGGAGTAAAGTCTCATCCTTTTTGAACATTTTATTTCTCCTTGGTTATTTTCTCCAGTAAACAGAATCTCTAAGGAGTCAATAACATAATGAATAATGGTCATTAGTATGAGCCTACTTGTATATGTGCTGACACATTTTTCATGTCACTGGTAATCTGCCAGTATTTTGCAACACAATAAAAACCTATTTGGGTAGAAAATTACAGAGGCCTAGAAAAGTAGATTATCATCTTTCTGGCCAGATTTGTGTATAAGGCAATTTTTAAAGTGGTATTTGTCATTTGATTAGTTTAATGTAGAAGTATAAATATTTACCTATGTTACAGAAACAAGATGGTAGGTGATTATTGATAAGGCTATTGTTTTTATAATTATCTTCTCTTAAAAGGGAATAGGTAAGAGAATAATTTTGAAGGATACAGAGAGATTCATGTTAATAGAGCTTTTGGCTTTCTAGTTTATCAAGAAAAAACAAATCAAAAGAGAGTAGCTGTATAAGGAAAACATACGTTTGAAGTCAGTCAAGTTATCTTTCATAATTAACCTGGAAACGGACTGGGAAGAAAACAGTGTTGAGTTCTATGAAATTTAATCAGTTTTGCAACACTGTGCTAATAGAGAACATACCTTTTGAAAGAAGATTGCATGTTAATAGTAAAAAAAAAAATCTTACATTGTTACATAAAGATTTTCATAGTCCTGTAGTTAGTACAAAACACTTAATTTACTCTTCATAGTGATCCAGTGAATATCTTCAGATGTTCAGTCTATTTCAAGAATAGCTCAAGAGAAAAATATCAGAAATATGATTACATTTCCAGAATTTACTGAGACCTAGCCCAGTAATCTTTTACTAGTGCCAGGATCAGATCTCCCAACAACCCTCCACAGAAAGATGATAATAACTTTCCTACGGTAAAACACCAACCAAGAAAGGTCATAAATGTGAACAAAAGAGAGAAGATTAGGAAAGCAGAATAATCCAGGTGAGGAAATAAAAAATGGTAGCTTTGTCCCTTAGCTGTTCCCTTTCTCCCCACAGTGAACATAGTTCACAGATAGAAAGTATTTTTTTTTAAATCAGGAAAATTTGATAGGTATACCTTTTTTTAAATGTCAGTGGAGAAGTGTTGTCTATATTTTTGTTGTATTATCTTTGTAAAACGCTGTAAGGTATAGTGTTATCACCCTTTCTAATGCAACTGGGAAAAGTAAATCATATAGATAAAATGTCCAGGCCTAGCTTTATATAAACAATGTTACAGATCACCTAGATATATCTAGAATTAGAGAAAAATAGTTAATTAACTTGTAAACTTATTTTTAGGAGTTGTATGAAAAGCCTTCAGAAACTATCTAAAAATCAAGATTTCCTTTATTTTTTATTTTAATATTTCAATTGATAATTAACTCTATGGGCATAACAAGATACAATTCTATTTCATTGAAGCAGATAGACAATATGAAATATGGAAGGAAAAGATTCTTAAATGAAAGACTGAAATAAAGAAAAACATTTGCAGTGTCCGGAACACACAGTACATTGAGTGAATTCTTTGGCAACTTCCATAGATTTTTGAGAAATCTTTGCTCCTACTTTACTAATGTATGTGTACTTAGAAAAAGAGAGAAACGAAGAGACAATGTATCTGGGACAAAGCAAACCTAAGGTTTAGCTGAAACAATTCAAAGTAATGAAACATTACTTTGACAAGATTGAGCATGTTAGTATTTTTTCAAGTTCACCTGTAAGTCAAACAAAGTTATGAGGACTAAAACCAACAAACAAACAAATAAATAAATAAATAACAGAACAGAACATAATTACAGGAACTTGAATGATAGAACATCAAAAATTCTGGCTTCTAATTTTCACACAAAAGTCCTCTTTAAATCAGGTCTTAGTAAAAAATAAATTCTAACAAGTTTTAGAAATTTCAAACTATTATAATTTTATTATATTCAGTTTAATAAATACATAATATTATTAGATAATGACAAAACAACCCATGGCTAACTGAATGGCTTGTGCGATTTACACAGATGTTTCAAAATAATGCATGATGTCAACATAGCCACTGTTTACTCAAATCATGCCATGGAACAATATTTTCCATGATGAAATTATTATGTAGCTAGTTAACACAGGTGACAGAAAAAGAAAAATGTATGTGGTCTGTTTCTATTTATGTTTCATCTTTTATTTTTATTTTTAATACAAATTTTTCTTGTTTTGTTAATATAACAAAATCTAATTTATGCACATCTTTCATTTTGTTGAATAGATAGACCCACATATCCCATGAAAATTCTAGAAGAAAGCATGGGAAAAACTCTGGATATTGTTTGCCTAGGGAAAGATTTTATGAAGGAGAGTTCATTGGCAATCACAACAACAAAAATAAACAAATGGGACTTAATTAAGCTGAAAAGCTTCTGCAAGCTAAATATACAACAATTAAGGCAAACAGACAACCCTCAGAATGGGAAAAGATATTTGCATGTTACAAATCTGACAACGGGTCTATTACTAGAATTTACAGAGGACTTAAATTAATCAACAACAAAAATATACAGCAAACAATCCCATCTATCACTGGGCAAGAGACATGAATAGAACCTTTTCTGAAGAAAACAGATGAATGGCCAAAAATACATGAAAAAATGTTCATCATCCCTTATCATCGGAGAAATACAAATCAAACCACTTTGAGGTATCACCTAACCCGGGTGAGAACAGCCCACATCACAAAGTCCCAAAGCTGCAGATGCTGGCACAAATATAGAGAGAAGGGAACATTTTTACAGTGTGGTGGGATTGTAAACTAATAAATCCTCTTTGGAAGGAACTATGGAGAATCCTCAAAGAACTCAAATAGACCTTCCATTTGATCTTGCAATCCCATTACTAGGCCTCTACCCAGAAGAAAAACATTTTATCATTAGAACATTTGTACTAGATTATTTATTGAAGCTCAGTTTATAATTGCCAAGATGTGGGAACAACCCAAGTTCCCATCAACCCATGATGGATAGGTATACTGTAGAATACTACTCAGCCATGAAAAAGATGGAGACTTTACATCTTTTGTAATAACCTGAATAGAGTAGGGGTACATTCTCTTCAGTAAAGTATCACAAGAATGGCAAAGCAAATATCCAATGTACTCAATGCTAATATTAAGCCAGTTAAACAAAGTAATATATGCCCACACAGGAGCAATACTCAATTTAATTCAAGTTCAGGGGAGGAGGTCAAGAAGGAAGTTACCTGTACTCTTCCCTATTTCCATTCTCAATCCTCCACCTTCCCACATCCAGACATAAACACTATTATGTGTATTTTTCATTAGCATTTGCCTTGATTTATTAAAAGGTGATTTATGATATTTATATATGGCCATAATTACAAATTTAATTTTGTAGTTTTGAATTTATATATAAAAAATGGAGCCATTATATTCTTTTTGGGGGGACCTGGCTTTTTTCACAAACATTTCATCATATATATATACCTAATATGTATTATGTATATATTAGGTATATATATATATGGTTTTCTCATGTTATTTGTATAATTCTGGTTTGTTCATTTTCACCAATGTATAATATTTGGTTTTGTGAACAAATTAAATTTTGTATTTACATCTTTCCTGTTTTGGCTATTGGGTTTGTTTCTGTACTGTATTGAATAGTGTTCCCTTGAAATCCATGTCCTTCTAGTCCACCTGGAACCTCAGAATCTGACCTATAGGTAAACAGATCTTTGTGGACGTAATTATTTAAGGATCCTGAAAGGAAACTATCCTGGATTTAGGGTGGACTTTAAATCCAATAACCGTTGCCCTTAAAAAAGAGAAGACAGAGACAGGAAGGAAGAAAACATGTGAAGACAGAGGCAGAGGAAATCAGGAAGCATTAGGAGGTAGAAAATGAAAAGATTTACTCCCTGTAACTTTCAGAGGGCCTTTGGCTCTGCTGATACCTTGGTTTCAAATCTGTGACATCCAGAACTGTGAGAGACTAAATGTCTATTGTTTCAAGTCTTTGTTTTCTAATCTATGTCTCTTTTTCTCTGCTTTCCGTAGTCTAATGTTTTGAGTCTCTTGACTTGGTCATCGACACCTTCAGATTCATATTTCTGCTGACTATACATTTCCAACTCTTTCTTAAAAGGTATTTCCTCTGTTGGTGAATCCACTTACTGATATGTAAAATTTCAATACTTTGATATACAGTTTATTTTTCTTCAATCTAGCATACAACTTGTACTGACCTCTGGACTATTTTTTATTGTTTTATTTATTTAATATTAATGTATGGTCATTTTATATTCTGTATCCATAATTTAAATATCTGAATTCCTTGGTGATTAAAACCTATTTTTTTTTTCTTAAGTCTCTGATGTTGGTTGTTTTATATATTTTGTGTGTTACACAAAAATGCTGAATTTCAAATTTTGGATATAGACTCTGCTATGCGTATATAAATAAATATCTATTTGTATACAAAGACACACACACACTCATATAGGAAACATATATATAGTTTCAATTTAGTTTCAGTTTAGCCCAGAAGCATTTCCCGGCTCAGCAAATTCTAAATCATGAATACATTCAGTTATGAGGGACTTAACATTTCTCTGATTTCTATTTGGTTTAGAAAATTCTAAATAATGTAGTTCTAAAACCTTCCTCTGCTTCCCCTCCATTTTCTGAGGCAAAGGTGAAATTAATTACCTACAATCTAAGCTATAACGCAGAGTTTATTTTGCAATAGAAATAACTTTATAAATTACTATTAGCGCCATAGCATAACTAAGTAAATTATATAATTTCATGGCTAGCACGGGAACTTAACCACAATTTATAAAATTATTTTCTAACTGAAATGTTATACACCCTACTTTACTTTTGTAAAACAAGTGCATCTGTAAATGGAATTTTGTTAAACAATTACGAGTGCAATACAATTGCTTATTTTATATAGTCCTAAAAATGTATAACCTATAGTTTAAACTAAAACTGTTATACATAATGATAATAATTTTATTTTCACTTAATTGTCAATAATTTCTGGTTATACTGAAATAAATTATAAATAATATTTTACTATATATTTATGAATTCATTTTACAGTTGCCTTTTAATCTCCATGGTTACTATAATAAATTTTAATTATGTAATAAAATACAATAATGAATCAGGACATATAGCAAGTGAAGTATACAAAAACTAATTTAAATCTCTTATTCCCATTTAAATTCCTATCAGAAAAAAATTAACTTCTGATATTTAAAAATACCCAGAGATTTTAAAAATATGTATGTTGGAATTTCATAATTAAATGAATAGTTTTAATCAATTAATGAAAGGTTTTTGAGGCTGCTTTTGTATTATTATTTTATTTTTATTTTTATTGACAAATACTAATTGTATTTATTTATGAGGTACAACGGTAGTATTCTGCTATAGGTTTACAATATAGAATGATTAAATCAGGCTAATTAATAAATCCTTCAGCTCATGTATTTATCATATATTTGTAGTTATTATGTGCAATAATCACAAAGCTTATTTTTCTGAACTGAAACTATGTATCATTGATCAAGATCTGTTTTTTCCCCATCAGCCCTCTCCCTCAACCTTGGTGTCCACCATTCTATTCCTTATTTCTATGAAGTTGCTATTTTATAGATTTCATATATGAGATCATATGGCATTTATCTTTCTGTGCCTTTTTTTTCTCTCCAAGTTCATTTATTTTGTCACAAAAAATCAAGATTTCACCCTTGTTAAAGGCTGAATAAACTTATTTTATATATTATGTATATAGCTTATATATGCACGTATATGTGTCTGTGTGTGTGTGTGTGCCTATGTATCCTGTGTTCTTTATCCATTCATCCACTGGTGGCTAGTTAGGTTGTTTCCATATCTTGGCTATTGTGAATATCACTACAAGGAATATGAGAGTATCGATATCTCCAGGGCATATTAATTTCAATTTCCTTAGGTATATACTAAAAAATGTGATTATAGGATTATGTGTCAATTCTTTTTTAATCTTCTGGGGGGCTGTCCTACCATTCTCCATAATGGCTGTATTAATTTGTATTTCCACTAATAGTGCACAAAGGTTCTCCTTTTTCTACATCCTTATCAACACTTGTTATCTTCATCTTGTTGGTTAATAGTGGTTCTAATGCATGTAAGATGATATCTCACGGTTTTAATATGCGTTTTCCTGATGATCAATGATGCTGAGCTATAACTCAAAACAATGTTTTAGAATTATGCTTCTATAAAATCTTCAACAAAAATCAATAAATTTAGAGAAATGACAGGACAAAGGAAAGAGGAAACAAGCTAAGGTGGGAAAACCATGGGAAGGAATAAAATCTGCTCAGATTTCTCTTGTGTCATTCCTAACCTGATAAAGGTTGTCTGGAGTAAGAAAGAAATTGCATCCTGGTTTTAAGCAGGAAAGTGGGGGAAAATAGGAATATCTTTTGTAGAATTTTTATAGTCTCAAGTCTTACATTTAAATATGGATTTAATTCATTTTTTAGTTGATGTTTTTATATGGCAAGAAAGAGGCGCCCAGTTTCCTTCTTCATATGACTATTGTTTTTCCCAGCACCATTTATTGAATGAGATGTCCTTCCCCAGAGTGTGTTTTTGTCTGCATTGTCAAATATTAGTGAGCTGTAGGTATATGGCTTTATTTCTGCATCCTCTATTCTGTTTCATTGATCGATGTGTCTATTTTTTGTACTGAAACTATGCTTTTTTAGTTACTGTATCCATGTAGGGTAATTTGAAGTCAGTTAATGTGATGGTTCCAGCTTTACTCTTTATGCTTGGGATTGCTATGCAGGATCTTTTGGCTCCATGTGAACTTAGGTTTATTTTTTTTCTTAATTCTGTGAAAAGTTACATTGGCCATTTGATAGGAATTACATTAAATCTATGGATTGCTTTGGGCAGTTTGGTAATTTAGTAGTATGATTCTTCTTAATCACAAGCATGGGATGTTTTTCCATTTTCACATCATTTATGATTTCCTTCATCTTTGTTTGTTTCATAGTTTTTCTTGTACAGATATTTAACCTCCTTGGCTAAATACATTTCCAGGGTTTTTTGTTTTGTTTTGTTTTTTGTTTGTTTTTGTAGCCACGGTAAATCAGATTGAGCCTTTAAAAAACAACTCAGACTATTAATGAGGATACAAATATTCACAAATATTTAGCTTACATGAATTGCTTTTGTGCAGCATATGTCAAACTTTTAAGTGTGACACTCACTTGGATGGTGTGCATTGTACCTGTTAGGTGTGAATTTGCCTCTCCCCTCTTGCTTCTTCTCACCTGCTTGCTTTCTGTTGAGTTTTACCACCAACTGTGCCCTTCAGTATTGATTGATTACTTCCAATTTCATATTGAGAACATGTGGTATTTGCTTTTCCATTCTTGTGAAACTTCACTTAGAAGAATGGTCTCCATTTCCACCCATGTCTTTAAAGTATGTGTTCACTACTTTTTTTTTATGACTGAGCAGTAGTACTCTGTGGTACACAGATACCATGATTTATTAATCTACTCATGTATTGATGAGCACTTGTGTGGGTTCCACATCTTTGCAATTGTGAATTGTGCTGCAGTAGGCACTCAAGTAAACGTGTCTTTTTAATAAAATTATTTCCCCCCTTTGGGTAAACATCCAATAGTGAGATTGCTGGATCTAATGGTAGGTTTGCTTGCTTATAGTTCTTTAAGTTATCTCCAAATGACTTTCTGTAGAGATTGAACTAGTTTGAAGTCCAATCAACAGTGTATAAGTGTACTTTTCTCTCCACATCCAGGCCAGCACTGTTGTTTTGAGACTTTTTGGTAAAAGTCATTCTCACTGGAGTTAGGCCATATACCTCATTGTGGGTTTCATTTGCACTTCCCTGATGTTTAGGGAACATTCAGCATTTATTCATATGTTTATTGGCCATTTGTCTATCTTCTTTTGAAAAGCTTCTATTCAAGTCTTTTGCCCACTTTTATGTGGAGTTATTTTTTTTTTCTTTTGTTGATTTGCTTAAGTTTGTTACAGATTCTGGTTATCATCCCTTTATTGAATATATGGCATGCAAACATTTTCTCCCATATGTTAGGTTGTCTATTTGCCTTATTGATTATTTCCTTCACTATGAAGAAGCTTTTTAATTTAATCAGATTCCATTTGTTAATGTTGTGGTTGCTGTGAGCGCCTTGGGGTCTTCTTCTTAAATCCTTTGCCTAGTCCAATGTCCATGAGAGTTTTTCCAAATTTTTCTTTTAGAATTCTTATAGTTACATGACTTAGGTTTAAGTCTGTCATCCATTGTGAATTAATTTTTGTGAGTGTTGAGAGGTGGGATCCTGTTTAAATCTTCCATGTGTAACTATTCAATTTCCCTAGCACCCTTTATTGACTAGGGGTTCTTTTCCCCAATATATCTATTTAGAGCCTTTGCTTACTTTTTTTATTTGGTTCTTATTATCAGTATTTTGAATTCCTTATGTATTTAGGTATCAACCCTTTGTTAGATGTATGATTTTAAATATTTTTGTCCAACCCACTGGTGTCTCTTCACTCTATTAAATCTTAATTAATTAAGATTTAAGAAAGATCTCTTTAGTTTGGTGTAATCGCCTTTGTTTATTTTTGCTTCTGTTGACGGTGCTGTGGGTGTCCTAATTAAGAAATCTTTGCCCAGAACATTGTAACGTATCATTTCACATGTTCTTATCTGAAAGTTTTATATGTTCAAGTTTTACATTTGCATCTATATTCAATTTTGTATTAAATTCTGTGTCAGATTCTGACAAAATTCTGTTAGATCAAGTTCCAATTTTATTCTAGATAAGGATCCAAATTCATTCTTCTATTTATGGATATCTAGTTTTCTGAATATCATTTATTGAAGAGATTATTCTTTTTCTATTGTGTGTTCTTAGTACCTTTGTCAAAAATTAGTTGAACATATCTATGTAGGGTGATTTTTGTTTTTTGTTTTATTTTGTTTTGTTTTTGCTAGCTTTGTCTTTTTACATTGGTCAAGTTACCTGCTTTTACACCAGCAAATGCTGTTTTTATTACTATGTATATGTAATACATGTTGAAGTTAGGCAGCATCATTCCTTTAGCCTTGAGGCATTTGCTTTAGCTATAGAGGTCTTTTGTGAGTATATACAAATTTTTTACATTTTTATGAAAAATTACATCAATATTAGTGTAGGATTGCATTCAATTTGTAGAATTATTTGGGTAACATGGGCATTTTAATTATGTTAATTTTTCCAGTTCATGAACACAGATTCCTTTTCATTAATTTGTGTTATCTACAATTTCTTTTATCAATGTTTTATAGTTTTTGTTATACAGATCATTCACTTCCTTGGTTAAGTTTATTCCTAAGAATTTTTTTTCATGCCATTATGAATGGGATTGATGTTTTAAACTCTTTTTCAGGTAGTTTGTTGTTAGTGTAATAAAATGCTACTGATTTTCGTATATGTGTGGGTGTGTATTGTTTTTGTTACCTGCAAATTTATTTAATTTATCAATTCTAACAGCTTTTTTGTGGATTCTTTAGAGTTGACTGCATATATGATTATGTAGTCAGGAAACATAAATATTTTTACATCTTTGTTTACAGTATAATTCTTTTGCCTTTTAGGGTGGCATCTGTTGCTCAGTGGGTAGGGCACCTGCCCCATATACCAAGGGTGGCAGGTTCAAACCTAGCTCTGGCCATACTGCAACAACAACAAAAAAATAACAGGGCATTGTGGCAGGCACCTGTTGTCCCATCTACTTGGGAGGCTTGAGCAAAGAATTGCCTAAGCCCAGGAGTTGGGGGTTGCTGTGACTTGTGTGATGCCATGGCACTCTACTGAGGGCAATAAGGTGAGACTCTGTCTCTACCAAACAAACAAACAAACAAAACCTTTAATTCTTTTTCCTTTTAATTCTTAATCCTTTTTCTTATCTAATTGCTATGATTAAGATTTCTAGTACTACATGGACTGGAAGTGGTAAGAGAAGCATCTTTTCCTGTTCCTAATCTCTGTTTAACAAAAATTAGGATTTCTAATTTTTGAATATAATGTTAATTATGAGTTTCTCATACACATACTCTATAATGTTAAAGAAGATTCCTTTTATGCCTAATTTATTAAGAGTTATTATCATAAGTTGTTGAATTTACCAATAATATTTTGCATTTATTGAAATGATTGTTTTGTTCCCTTGATTCCATTAATATGGTGTATCCCATTTATTGATCTGTGTAGTTTGAACACTCTTGCTTCCCAAGCTAAATTCCACTTAATTATGTTGAATAATTAATTCAATATGCTGTTGAAGTTTATTTGGTAGTGTTTTGTTGATAATTTTTGCATCTACGCTTCTCAGGGATATTGGCCTATAATTTCCTTTTCTTCCTCTCCTTAATTTGGCTTTAGTATCAGGGTAATGCTTGTAAAATGAGTTTGTAAATATTCCCTGTGCTTTTATTTTTTTGAAAGAGTTAAGAAGGGTTAATATTAATTCTTTTATAAATATTTGGTAGAAGCCAAATTGTTCTGGACTTTTCTTTGATAAGAGTTTTTTACTATTGATTCACTATCTTTACTTGTTATTGTTTTAATTTTTTAATTGTTCTTGATTTAACTCTCTCTTTGATTTCTTTTACTTGTTTACTATTGATTCAGTATCTTTATTTGTTATTGTTTTGATTTTTTAATTGTTCTTGATTTAACTCTGATAGGTTCTATGTGTCAAGGAATGTATCTATTTCTTCTGGGTTATCCAATTTGTTGGGGTATAGTTTGTTCATGGTAGTTTCTTATTATTCTTTATATTTCTGTGGTATTAGTCATAATACTTAATATCTCCTCTTTTATTTTTCATTTCATTTGGGTCTTTTCTCTTATCTTCTTAGTCTGATTGAAGGCTCCAAAATCCCAGGCTGCATAATGATATACTAAAGGAGAGGTTAGCAAGACTGCCTCAGGGACTGAGGTATGCATGCCTCCTGAAAGAACCCTAACTAAATGGAATCACTCAGACCATAGCTGGGAGGGGCTAAAACTGAGCTTTAGGGCTAATTCAGAATCTGCTGTGATGCCAGGGGCTGCTGTTGACATTCAAGGCTTTAAGGAACTTCTGTGAAACAGAAGCTTCCAGGTGTGTCTCCTAGGAGTTCTCTAAAGATGGAAGCAAACTCTAGATCTGAGGCAGAAATGGACTAGAACAAATCAGGGCTCCTCCTAAATCTGCTTTGGAATAAAGATTGGCAAAGGTTTTCAAGTAGTATATGGAGTTGTCTCCTAGCAGTTTCCTGCACAGGTAGATTAAATTCCTGGTTGTGACAGAGAAGAGTTTGGACTCCTTCGAAATCTGCTGTGGGCTGTAGGCTGGCAAGCCAGTCATGGAGAAGGCTCAGACAGGCATGTCTGCTAATTCTTTGTACAAGCTATACTGAGCTGGTAGCACAGCCAAAGGGGCTGGAGCTAAGTTACAGGACAACTTTTGTGTCCATTGCTGAGATTGTGCCAGCGGGCAGCTGAGACCATCTACTAACACACTAGTGCATGTGATTCCTCCTGGACACCTTGGCAGATGATTTTGGTAATAGACTAAAAGCAAAATGAAGCTGTAGTCAAGCATTTCTGGTAATTGAGCCATTTCTGGGTTTGAACACAAACGCACCACTACTGGCAGATCTGTCACATGGGTATGCCTCTGCACCCCCAAAATGTTCCTCCTAGGTCTTGAGCTCCTCCAGCTCACAACAGCTACCTCAATCCTAAAACTCCCACAAAGAGGCATTTCTCTATGGGCAGGTTCACAATTCTTACTGTAGAGGAATATAAGCAGGTGGCTTCCTGTTCTACCATCTTGCTGAAATCAGCTCAATCAGGGAAAATTTTAATCAATGTTTTTGTGTGTCCCATTAACTGAAATTTTGTTTATATAAACTTGTTATCCTTGAGAGCAGATGTTTTATGTTGTAGTTAGTTAAATTTGAGTATTTTTCATATTCTACAATATCTTTTTAAATAGACTTTAATCTTTAGAGTAGTTTTAGTTTCACAGCAAAATTGAGAGGAAGGTATGACAACTTCCCAGATAGCCCCCGGCCCATACACACATAGCTCCCCCACTGCCAACTTCCTCCATGAGAGTTGTATTGGTTATAATTGATGAGCCTACCTGGACATGCATTATCACCCAAAGCATATGTTACAGTTCACTCTTGGTGTTGTAAATTTTATAGGTTCAGGCAAATGTATAATGACATGCATCTGTGATTATAGCATGATGTAGAGTAGTTCAATTGCCCTGAACAATCCCCTGTGCTCCACTATTTCTTTACCACTGCTCCCTATTACTGCTAAAAACCACTAGTCTTTTTTAATGCCTCTGTATTTTTTTCCTTTTCCAGAAAGTCAAATAGTTGAATTCATAAAGTATGTAGCCCTTCAGATTGCTTTGTTCACTTAGTGATAAGCATTTAAGTTTCTTTCATATCTTTTTATGGCCTGATGCATCATTTCTTTCTTTCTTTCTGTTTTCTTTTTTCTTTTTTAAGACAAAGTCTCACTCCATCACCCTTAGTAGACTGTTATGAAGTCCTCATAGCTCACAACAACCCCAAACTCCTGGGTTCAAACAATCCTCCTACCTCAGCCTCCCAAGTAGCTAGGACTATAGGCGCGAGACACAATGTTCAGCTATATGTCATTTCTTTTAAGTGCTAGACTGTATTCTGTTTTCTAGATGTAGCACAGTTTATCTAACCATCGCCCTACTGAAGGGATTCTTTTGTCCTTCCAAATTAGGGCATTTATGGATAAAGCTGCTGTAAAACATCTGGATGCAGGTTTTTGTGTTGACAAAAGTTTTCTACAATATATTTTTTACGTTACCAAAATTCCATATAAAATAATATTTGTAAGTGATAGAAGTTACTTCCATAAACCACAAGACAAAATTTATATTTAGGAAGCTTAGTTACTCCCCAAGGAGTCAAGGTTGCTAAGTGGAAGAGCTAGACAATAAACTCACAGTTTTTGACATCAAATACACCTACCTGACTTCCATTTGCTAATTATAAGGGTTTGTCATTTTATAAAATAATTTGTATGTAATAGCATGCTTAGAAATGTACTGCACAGGTAAATAATGTTTAAAACAAGCTTAGAGGAGAGGAAAAGCATGATGGTTGGCTAGAAATAGCACTTACAATGCTGTGCTCACTGAAAGGATTGAAAATTGCAAATAGTAGAGGAAAAAATGTCAAACTAGAAGCAGTCTACCAGCAGGCTGCTCTCAAGGAAAGAAGTGAAAATTGTAGTGCCTATTTACAGATTCCTCTTGGAAGGAACATTGTGAAATGACAGAAAAGCAACATAGGACATCCAGTGTGGGGGAGAAAAAGATAACGTGGTGATACATTTGACAAAATCAACGTATGCACAGGGAAGACTAGGAGGGTGGAGTGCTGGGGCACCACAGCCAGCTGATAGGTGCTGTGGGACTAAGAGAGGTCACTGCCACCCCAGACCTCCACCTGGTCAGACTGAAGACTTGTCTAGAGTCTGTGCAGAGCATTGCACCAGACAACAGGCACAGTGTGGATCAGGCAGCAGCTGAAGCCATTCTGAGTGCACAGTGCTCAACTTTGGGGTGACAGCGTTTGCACTGCCCCCACCAGGCTGCAGAGGGAACAGACTAACTGCATGCTTCCCTAGCAATACCCTGTGATTGGAAGCTCAGCACCCTCCCCACTGTAGCACAAAGGGATCTGAGCATGGGAATTGATGGGCACAGCAAACTCTAACCTATAAGCTTTGAGTGATTATTTTAGCAGGTTCTGAGTAAAGCAGGGAGAACTCCACAATCCCTGAGTCACTGGAACTTATTTCCACCTATGTAGGTCCTTGAACTTGTGGGATAGCCTGTCACTTCGTTTGACCAGACTCCATCCTCCAGGCCAACTGCTAAGTGCTTGCTTGGACCTGACCCCACCCTCCACCTACATGGCCCTGCTTCTGATGCTGAGGCTTTAGGTAGAAGCCTTGCTTCAGGCTCCTCCTCAGTCTTGGCTCTGAGGTTCTTACACCAGAGCCCAAGGCTCTACCTCTGTGCCGCAAGAGCTCTTCCCAGGCCCAGGACACTGCCACCAAGACTTCAGCACAAACCAAAGCCTAATGATTTCACCATCACCACAGGGTAAAGGAACTGCTCTTGTCCAACACTCCTCCAGAGACCCCCAAGCCATGAGTAGCCAATATACTACAAGCTGATTTGAGCAAACGTCTAGAGCCTTGGAAACCACAAGCATTGCTTACGTAGTTTCACTCAGCTGCTACTATCACCTCTGCAGGGAGACCCCATGTATAAGAATTCCCACAATATCATCCTAGATAGATCTTACTCAGCTCCTAACTCAATCATCCTACAACTATTTAGTGAGCATCTCAACACCAGTACAAACAGCACCCAGCACAACCTTGAAGAGAAGAAATCACAGGTGAACAGAACAGCTGCATTACAGATTTCTTTTTTTTTTTTTTTTTTTTATTGACAGAGTCTCACTTTATTGCCCTTGGTAGAGTGCTGTGGCATCACACTGCTCACAGCAACCTCCAAACCCTGTAAATTTATGTTTTAAGGTATGATGAGATTCTTGTATGCAGCAGATATCTGGCCTGAATTTTTGTACCCAGTCAGCCAACCTATGCCTCTTTAGTGGACAATTTAAACCATTCACATTAATTGAAAACAATGATAAATCTTTAGAAAGTTCAGTGGACATTTTTAATCCCTTCATCACTGTGGAAGATGAAATTTGATAAAACGTTTCTGGGTGAGTTTACTTTTGTGGTGGAGGTTTAGGCTGGTCATTGTGAAGGATAGGTCTGAGAATATCCTTGAGAGCTGGATTAGTTATAGCAAATTTCTTCAACATGTGGATGTCATTAAAGTATTTAATTTCTCCATCATAAATGAAACTCAGTTTAGCTGGATACAGGATCCTAGGTTGAAAGTTCTTTTGTTTTAGGAGATTAAAAGTCGATTACCATTCTCTTCTAGCTTGGAAGGTTTGATCAGAGAGCTCTGCAGTTATTCTAATATTCTTCCCCTTGTAGGTAAGGGATTTCTTATGTCTGGCTGCTTTCAGAATTTTCTCCTTCATATTAACTTTAGTGAAGTTAATTATGATGTGCCTGGGGGATGTCTTATTCAGGTTGAGTCATGCTGGGGTTCTGAAACTGTCTGCTATCTGAATTTCAGAATCTCTTGGTGTGTCTGGAAAGTTGTCTTTCAGAATCTCACGAAGAAGAGCCTCTGTGCCTTGTGAAGCCATTTTGTCTCTTTCAGGGATCCCTATAAGGCAAATATTTGTTTTCTTCAAATTATCCCAGAGCTCTCTGAGAGAATGATCCATTTTTGTTCTCCATTTCTCTTTGTCTTTGAGAGTTTGTGAGCATTTGAAAGCTTTGCCTTTGTCTAAATGTCAGAAATTCTTTCTTCTGTTTGCTCCATTCTGTTGCTGAGGGATTCTACTGTATTTCTGAGATCTTTGAGGGCTGGAAATTCTTGTCTCAATGTGTCAAAATCTTTGGTGATTTTGTCTTTGAATTCCTTGAATTCTTGAGACAACTTTTGAAATGCTCCTTGGATTTCTAATTCCAACTTTTCCTCTATTCTATTGATCTTATTTGCAATCCAAATTCTGAATTCAGTTTCTGACACATCAGCCATCTGTTTATGAATGGGATTTTCGGTTGTGTCCACCAAATTATTCCTGGGGGGGGGGTGATCTGCTCTTGTTATTCATGTTACCAGAGTTTTCCTGCTGATTCCACCCCTTGATTATTTTACACTATTTGGCTAGATGAGCAGATAAGGAGAAGTTGGGTCGGGGGCTCCAGGAGTAGTGATTGGCTAGTCCTTTGTCCAAAGCTGGACTGGAGTCTGTACCTTTTCCCCTAGAGCTTTGCCAAGGACCCGTACAGTGTTGTGGACTGAGAAACTGTGGTCTTCTTGGCGTGGTCTGGCTAAGTGGTCTGTCTTATTTTCAGCTGGTCTCTGTATTACCCTAGTGAATCAGTTACTCTGGGTTGAAGTTTCAGCTATGAGAAAGACCAGCAATTAAGTCACACTGCTTCCCTCAGGGAACAATTGGAAAAGGAAAATGAAACCTTCCCACAACCACACACCCAGGGTACCACTTTGGATAGTCCTTGGGTGATGGGCCCAGTTCAAGAGGTCCAAATCAATTGTCCCAGTCAGCACCAGTCTCGGGTGTGAGAGTTCAAAAGGTCTCTGGCAACTAGATAGCAGGAGTCGGCTGGATGCTCAAGTATAATTTGCTCTGGTGCTCTGTGAGGTCCAAAGGAAAATAAATTAGTCTGGAAAGGTTGATGTCTCCTTCCCCATCTTGCACCTCTGTCACATCCAGTCACTGGTAACCCTGTAGGGCTGTGATCCACTTCCCTCCAATGAGCAGATGCTCCAGGTGTTTGCACCTGCCTGAGTCACAGGGAGATCTATGTCTCCTCAGCCAGGTTGCCACTCTTTGTCACTATCCAGCAGAGGGAGGTGAGTCCTGACAATCTCAGGTGCTTAATGAGGGCTAGGGTGCTTCACTCAGTTCCAGCCCTGCCCCTGATTGATGTTGCTGACAGAACAGAACAACTTTGCAGAATTTGTTTCTGTCCCAACTATATTCCCCTGGGGATCAGATGCTGTTTGAGCAATTCAGCCCTGTCTGTGCTGCTGTCTGGTCTCGGTTACTGTTTGTGTTGGGGCGAATGGTCAGAACTCAGCACTCAGCTGTCAGTTCCAGCCTCTGGTTGCCCATCTTTGTCTCAGCTATGATCCCCTGAGGGCCTGGTGCATCTGAAGCTCAGTAAAGCAGTCCTCTGGGTCAGCCCTGCCCTGGGAGTCTGTTGTCTCAGTGCGCATGTATTCTAGTCCCCACGCTCTGCCCAGGCCGGTACCACCCCATGCATACCCTTTACTCATGGGGCCTGCGTTTCTGTCCCAGATCTCTTCTGCCAGTGGGTGCCACCAAAGAAGACGCCTGGCTTCCTCTGGTTGCCCAGAGAGGTTGGGAATGTCCTTTCAAAATATCCCCAGGGGTGTGTGCCCTATTGTTCCTGCTGCTGCGGCTGCTGCTCTGTGCCTTGGGGCATTGCCACTCCTGTATGGTTCCCTCTCGATTGACCATCCTCTCCTTTCTCCCATGCTGGAGTATCAGCACAGATCAGCAACAGCCCATGTCCCATCCAACCCCTTGAGAAAATGCCCAAGAATCTGAAGTCCATGGGAGACAGGCTTCTAGACCTCAGGGTGAGAGTTGAGGGGAGTGCTGGGAGTTCAAAATTGCAGGTAGAGAATATATACAGTTTTATACACTTTTACGCCTGACAGGAGAGTGCCATGGCACCCTAATAGGGGAAGGAGGTCTGGTTTTTAGAGGGTCTCTCCCGTGGGATAAAATGGGAAGATATTTGAATTCCATTCGCTTGTTTTTATGGAGTGTACTGTGAGCCGTTCTCTTGGGGGAGGGGACTTCTGTCCACTTGGCAATGGATTAGGTATCTTTTGTTTGTATCCTTGAGGTTGAAGCTCGTCTCAGCAGGGTTGATATGTGTTCTTCAAACTTCTCTCTTGGCTCAGTTCCAAACCATCAGCTTTCTTGCTAAACTTCTGTCCTTTAACTTTCCTTCTGGATGGGAGCCTCTGTGGAAAGCTGGCTTCAGTCGGTCATCTTGCCTCTGCCCTTAGTCCTCTTGTATTGAGAAGGGAATACTGAAGGTTTCAGATGTTGTTCTGTTGCTCTATCTGTCTCCCTTCAATTCTTTCAATGTTTGCTTTATACATTTTGGAGATCTGAGGTTTAGTGCAGAAAAATTAATAATGTTATATCTTCTTGGTGAATTAATACTTTATCAGTATACAAATTCCTTCTTTGTTCTTGGTGATGGATTTTTAATTTAAAGTGTACTTTATATGATATTTAAATAGCCAGTCTTGCTCTTTTAGTTACCATTGTTCAGAATATCTTTTTCCATGCTTTCACTTTCAGCCTATATGTGCCTTTAGGTCTAAAGTGATGTTTTCTTTGTGGTTAACATTCAAATATATGACAGATATGATAGTTATGGTGTTCTATTTCAAACTGAAAACAACTTAACATCAGTTCCATACCAAACTCTATGTGTTTACAGACAGCACCCCCCATGTTAATGCTAGTAACAGCACACAATGCATCTTTATATACTGTAAATCTGATATTGTATACTTATAGTTTTAGAGATGTTTTTATCACTCAAATTCTATGTACCAAAATGACAATGCTAAGGGTTTCTGTATTTGTCAATGAATGTACCTTTACCAGAAAACCCCATGTTTTTATATAGCTTTGTGTTGCTGTCTACTATTCTTTTTTCTTTTTCTTTTATTTATTTTTGAGACAGAGTCTCAGTTGTTCTCATTAGACTGCCATGGTGGTGTCACAGTTTACAGCAACTTTAAACTGTTGGGCTCATGTGATTCTCTTGCCTTGGTTTCCTGAGTAGCCAAGACTATAGGCGCCCACCACAACCCCCAGTTATTTTTAGAGACAGGGTCTTGCTCTTGCTCAGGCTGATCTTGAACTTGAGCCCAGGCAATCCACCTGCCTTGGAGTCCCAGAGTGCTGGGATTATAGGTGTGAGTCACCACGTTTGCCCTGTCTACCATTCTTTTATCTCAATTTGAAAGGACTTCATTTTTAGTTTTTCTTTCAGAGTAGGTGTAGTAGTAATGAACTCCCTTAGCTTTTGTTTATATGGGAAAATCTTAATTTCTGCTTTATATGTGAATGCCAGTTTTACTGAATACAGTATTCTTAATGATAGTTTTACTCTTGCAGCACTTGGAATACATCATCTCTTTCCTTTCTGGCCTGAAAAATTTCTGCTGAGAAACTGGGTGATAATCTTATAAAAGCATCCACGTACACAACAAGTTTATTTATTTATTTATTTATTTATTTATTTATTTATTACTGTTTCTGAATTTCTCATTTTGTTCATTTAGCCAGGAGGAATAAAGGACTGTAGTTAATAATGAGGTATTATATTCCTGAAAATCACTGAGAGTAAGTTTTAAGTGTTCTCACACAAACAATAAGTGAGGTAAGGCAGAAGTTAACTAATTTGATTTAGCCATTGAGCAATGTGTATATATTTTAAAACATAGTGTTGTACATATTTGTAATTAAAATTTAATTAACTAAAAAAGTTTAAAATACAATAAAAACTTTATGCTTCATCTATGATGTAAGACAGTTTAATAATAATGTTTCTTAGTGTGGGTCTCTTTGGATTTATACTAGTTGAATATTCTATTCCCAGTTTGTTAAGTGTTGTTATCATGAAAAGATGTTGAGTTTACCCAAATGCTTTTTCTTATATCCTTTGAGATATTCATGTAATTTTCCTTATTCTATCAATGTGTATAAGACATGGATTGGTTTTCATATATTGAATGAACCTTGAATCTCAACTGGCCATTTATATAATCTTTTTTAATATTTTGCTAGATTCAACTTTCCTATGTTTGTAGAGGATGTTTGCATCAATATTCATAAGGGATATTAGTCTATAGTTTTATTTTCTTATGATGTGTTCATATGTTCATCTATGGAAGACAGGGACTAAAAAAATGTTTCATTACTAGGAGGAAGGCCCCTGAAGCCTTGGAGTTATACTGCATATACTAAATTATTCTTCAGACAGATCTTAGAGTCATTTACTTGGGTGACTGACTGTCCATGAAGGGGAACAGAACACCCAGAGCAGAGCAAGAGCAAGGGTCAGCCAACTGCAGACTACTTTTGCAATAAATAAATAAACAGAGAAAGAAAGAAAGAAAAGAAAAGCCACCTGCTTTTGCAAATAAAAGTTTTCCTCAGGCGGTGCCTGTGGCTCAAAGGAGTAGGGCACCAGCCCCATATACCGGAGGTGGCAGGTTCAAACCCAGCCCTGGCCAAAAACTGCAAAAAAAAAAGTTTTCCTGGAACAGAACCATATTCATTCATTTACATATTGTCTTATCTAGGCTGCTTTCACACTACACTTGGAGAGTTCAAAATTGCAACCAAGACCTTATGGTTTACAAAATGTTAAATTTTCACTATATCACACTTTACAGAAAAAGGTTTCTTATCTCTGACCCTGACATTTGAGGACTAGTTGAACATGAGTCGAAGCTGACACTGATATCTAAAGACCTAAAGGATCATGATGGCCCTCTGTTAGAGCAGGAGTTTCTGCGGCTATGTGCTGATGAGCACCCTGGCTCAATCACAGCTAAATTTTGCAGAACAATATAGTGGTCCTTTCCATGGTTCCTGAATCTATACTTGGCCTTTGGAGTAACACCCATATTGTGCTCTTGTTCTGTGCATAAGAGGGCCAATAGAAGCTTCTGAAGCTGTCCCCCATCACCCAGATCATGAAGGATAGCCAATTGGTAGCAGTATTGCATGTTTGTAGGACACTGGAGCTGGGTGGCAGAGATGAGTGCAATTTTTAAAGACCTTAAGCTTATGGCAGAGTGGGGAGTGGCAGTAGTTTTTAGCAGGTTTCCTTTTGATGCCTTCAGTGCAGTCTCTTCCAAAGCAGAGTGAATCCTGAGGGAGTGCTGGGGACCACCACAAGTTCAACCAAGCGATCGCCCTAATGGAAGCTGCTGCTCCAGATGCACTGTTGTTGGAGTGGATTGACTCTGCCTGGCTACATGCTGTACCTCCCTTCTGGTCAGAACATGCTGTACCTCCCTTCTGGTCAGAACAGAGAACTTATTAGTATTCAGGTGGAAAGAACAATCTTTAGTGGCAGTTCTGTGCCAGGATCATGTTTACTGTCCTCACCTTTGATCACATAATAGACCAAAGGCATCTGGTCATGCTACCAAACACCAGCTGATCCATTGTGTCGAGATGTCATGCTGATTAGGCAGGATGAGCAAGAAACTGTGAGTCTGAAAAGACACATGTGCTCCAGATGGTGTGTGGGAGAGATAACCCCCCAGGAAATTCAGGGCCCTGTCACTTTAGTAAGGTTTTAAGGTTTAGAAGTCAGGGGAATGCTGGAATGTTACTACAAGGTAAAAGGCAGAAGGTTGTTGCATCCTGCATCTCCAGAGACTGTAGTTAATAGCTCAGGCCATCCACCCATTAAAATTTACAGACTCCATGGTGCTAGGCGTGTGAGTAGTGGGCACAGATGCAGTGGGAGAGTCACAGTACACATTCTGGGGTTCTAAGTACTTCTATGCACTGGGGAATTCTCCCTCATGGGCCATAGTTCCTGGTGTTCTACTGGGCCTGGTAGTAGGATTGTGTGGTCACAGACACTTGGAATTGGGCTCTCTGTGTTGGGAGTGCCACACTCACCTAGTCTCAGTGCGTGGGTCTTGCAGGCACCCTTTCTACGTGTGAAATGGCACATTCAAGCTCAGGGCTGTGCAGAACCATAAAGCCCTATTCAGTTAGAGCAAATCCAGGCTTAGGTAAAGAGAGCCTCACTGGTACATGTTCTAGGAAGAAGGAGAGGATGGTTGCCCAGCCTGGATGTGAGACTTGGAAGATGGAGAGGGGCCTTTATATTGTGGGGAGAGGCAGGAAGGCTAGAAAGAACCAGGCTGGGCCAGTGGCCCCCGACTTTCTCTGGAGATCAGCTGACATTTAGAAGGGCTTGAGAGAGGTCACTCAGCTTAGGAGAGGTCACTGAGTCTTTGACCTTTGACTGAGGGTGAACTGAAGTTTGGTCATTCATTTTCTTCTTATGATCAGTAGGAACCAATAGCTCATCAAAATCATTCATGAGACAGAGGATGGGAATTTTGAGGATGTGCATCTGGCTTTGTCTTAAACAACAGTATTATTCATAAATCATATTTAAGCTATGTGGGGAAAGGTGATTCTGCTTGCTAAGCTATTTCTTGGATGACAAAAGGTGGAAAGATTTCTTTGACTTTCCTTGATGTCAGATCACAGGACCCGAGGAAAGTTCATCTTTATTAGTGCACCTGAGTAAGCTGCCAAGGAGGGGCCCTACCCCATGGCTGTTCTAGGCTCTCGGCCTCAGCTTGCACCTGTGGCCATTTGCAAGGTGGGTGTGGGAGGGACCCTGCACAATCATCTGAGGCAAGGAGAAAAGCCCACAGTCAGCATATGAATTATTCACCCCTGAAAGTGGACCTAGGCCAAAAGGTGCAGGGGCTGCCTGAAGTTGCAGCCCTGGCAGTCCTTTAAGGACAGGAAAGGGAAGTTCATTCCTGAGGTCTAACCTGTGAGTACTACCCTTGTTCCCCTGCAGTCTGTAGAAGGAAAGATGGAGATGATTTACAATAGAGTAGCTGTCTAGGAGCAGATGTGGCAGGAGCTATGAAGATTTTGTACATATCCTGCTAATGTCCACCACAAAACATCTATCGGGGAAGAGGCTCTGAACTGTCAGGGAGGCAGATGCCAGTTACCCCATGCCTGGCATGGTAAGCCCCGAACTCAGAGTGGCAGAGAAGGAGGCTGAACCCGCAGGTAGGATGCCCACTGACCATGGATGATCTAGCTGTGGTCTACTCTGAGTGGCCAGCCTGCAAAGAATAGGGACTGATAATCTTGGAAGAGAGTACTGGCCACTTGGCCTCCACACAGGCCTCTTTCCATCCTGAAAGGATCAGAGGCTCATTCTCACAGGGAAAGACAGCTATTACAGGTGTAGAATCATATAAAGTATATTAGCAAGTGAGTGACCAGCTATGTCCATGTTCCTGAGACTCATGAGTTTTCCTGGATGCAAGACACTCAGTGCTAAAACTGGGACAGTTTGGGAAACAGGAGCAAGATGACTACTGTAGTTAGCAGAGTTCATAGAAAATGCACAAAACCCAGCAATGATCTGATGGTCACTAACTTTAATGAGTGTAGATCTAGAAAACTTTGACAAGTAAACCTTGGAGAAGCAATGCTGCCTTGTATTTGTCATGGAGAGAGAAACTTGACCACCCAGGTGAGAAGTCCAATAGAGATGGAGCTGAAAAGGGGCACTGGTTCTGGGAGGAGAGAAAGCCTGGAAACCTTGATGGAGCAGTTCTGGAAGTCATTCTTGACAGAATTGAGCCAGGTAAGGGGTCATTCTTTCCTAGAGCTCTTAGGTTTCTCCTGTGAGGGTGGCTGTGATCACGGCTCCCCTGGGTCAGCCTTCCTGTTTGTAAAATGATTCACTGCTCCTCCCTCATCAAGTGGTGACAGGTCTTTTTATTCCCTTGAGAAAGGGCTAGCCTGTGGCTTTGGTTGATAGAACATGCTGGAAGTGATGTGTGAGTGCTGGCATGGAGGCCTCAGTCTTACTCCTCTTAGAATGCTGACTTCAACCTCCTGTGAAGAAGCCCAGGGTTGCCCAGAATGAAAAGCTACAGTGGAGAACTGAGGTGCCACTGCCCATAGTCCCAGCCAATGTTCTGATGTGTGCACAAGGCAACCTTGGTCCACATCAGCTGCATGAGTAAGGCCAGCAGAACTGCTCGTGTTGCCAACTCACAGAATCATGAAAGAAAAAGGTATATTGTTTTAAGCCACTCCATTCTGGGAACAGTTTGTTGTGTAGTAGTAGATGAATGAAGTGTCACTCTCTATCACTTAATGAGGGGCAATATGGGTATGCCAGTGATGAATCTGTTGTCCCTTAGGTTCTAGCTCACCCTCTGTGCTTTGCTTTGTGAGGTCAGAGCTGGGATTCTGTATGTCACCTGCTGTCAGGCCAGGTGTTAGCCTGGTACATGGTGCCCTAGAGGGACTCTGATGGGATGGAGGGAGGAGAGAGACCCAGCAAGTCCTGTCCCTGCTTCATGTAGGGCCATCATGTAGTAGCAGCTGGACTCAATGTGCAGTTTTCCCAACATAATGTGTCCATGGTCTCTCCCCAAAGATGTCAGCACCTCCCCAACCCCTCCTTAGGGGGATGGGTTGCCATCTCAAGGGGCTTTTCCTCTAAACTTCCACATTTGAATGATTCAACCCCCTGCCTCTATTTCAGCAGCATTAGGGTTACTTCCAGAATTGCTCTAAGCCAGGGCAAATAAAAGTTCTATTTTTTTTTGCCTTCTGATTCTTCAATATCCAGTTAATTATCCTTTACATTAAAATCCCTCTGTTAAAATACTGCTGCTGTGGTTCAGTCTCTTGGCTGCCCCAATAGATGAAGTAAGTATGATTAATCTATTACCACTTGTGGGAGAAATGAAAAACTTTGGTGGACATTTCAGTGAGGGTGGCTTCTCATTCCCTCCAGGATGAGCTCATGGCAATCATAGGGACACTGCAGGTGATATGGCCCAGGGGGAAGAGAGTGGACCAGCCTGCCTGCATGCCCACTTCCCTTCCTCTCTCCTTCCTCTCTTCTTCCTTCCTCCCTCCCTCCTTCCCTTTCTCTTTTTCTCTATTTCCTTTTGCTCTCTTTCTCTTCTTTCTCCCTCTTTTTCCCTCTCTCATTCATTCTTTCTTTCATTTGTTTTTTCTTTCTTTTAATAGTATGAGAAAAGATGGGTTTGAGAGTCAGAAATGTCTAGTTGAGAATCCTGAATTAACCACTTACTGGTATTGAGGCTTTGGGAAAGTTATTTCACACAAATGTACTCTTTCTTATCTCCCCCTCACCAAGCAACTGACAGCTGCATCCTAAAAGACCCCTAGAAATTTAGGAAGAGATTAGCAGTTTATATGTGAAGAAACACAAGTACATCTCTGGACATCAGGAAGGGAAGATTTTACTAAGGAGAATTATTGCAATAAGGAGACACTCGGAGTCCAGGCCAGAACATCTCGGGGAACAGGTGCATGAGCAAAGCTTTTGTAGGAGAAGACATGAGATGGATCATTGCGGGGAGAGAACCGATACCTGCTGAAGGGTCTTGCTATTACAGAACTATGTCACATGCTGCAGTAACAGGCTTGTTTATTTTCATTTAGGTACATTGCAGAAGTTTAGACCTAAGCTAGGGCAAAAGAAAAAAAAAGTTATAGGGAGGCAAGCTCACAGACTAGCTGTTCTAGTCTAGCCAGGCTGAAGTTACATCAAACGTGCAGTGTGATCAGCCTTGTCAGTCTCTCCTCTGGTTTGTTATAAGCTCAGACAGGCTATCCTGAACAACTCAGGCCTGAGAGGAGTCTGAAATGAAAGAATCTTCAGGCCCAGAATCTTCTCAGCAGTGTCCCTGCAGACCAGTGGACACGTGGTGGGCATGCTGGCCAAGATCTGATAGTTTAGGGTTCTACAGATCAAGCATATTGAAAGAGGGATGACCAAAATAAAAAAGAGAAATATTTTGGGGGGGAATATAAAGGTATAAGATTATTTTATGTTAAGAGAAAGGGAAGCGAGTGGGGAGAAGAGTTGAAAAAGAGAGAGGAGAGAAGAGAGCAGGTAGGGAGAGAAGGGAAGATGGGGGTGTGGAAAGAGAGAGGGAGAGAAAAGGAGCAAGAAAATGATATGACATCCCAAAGAAAGAAAGCAAGACTGCCAGAAAAAGAGAAACATTAATATACAAGGTTGTATTAAAGTAAAGAGGCTGGAGTTCAAGAGTATTGAGTCCAGAGGATTGCAAAAGAGGTTGGTGGAAGGAACCTTCTGATCATCGGCATTGCCTGTTAAGTTTCTTGAAGTGAAGGTGTCTATGCTTAGGGTCCTGTGCAGTCATTGCTGTGTTTTGTGTAAAGCACGTGTTTCCCTAGAGTAGCCCACACAGAGGCTGGTGCAAGGATGAACCTGGCCATGCATGGTCTGTAATGCAACAGCCAGGTTTGAGCTCACAGATCTTCTTCAGATCTTGGGGCCAAGGCCAGCTTCTGGGTAAGCTGGAGTACAGAAGAGGGGATAGGGAGCCAAGCTTGAGTTCTCAGAGATGCCACATCAGGAGAGGTAGGGAAAAATTGAAAATGTTGGCTTGGAGGATTGGAACCAAATATTGAAGGTAACTGGAAGAACCAGAAACTTGGTAAATCTTGACAGTTTGTGCAAGATGATAGGATACAGTCCAATATACAGCTAGGCAATAAAACTGATTTATTTATTTATTTTTCCATAATAGGAGAGAAAGCCAACATACAGCTTTCATGTTTATTAGTTATTTATAAATCATAATGATATGAAAAATGGCTTAAAGACAAGAGATAGGACTGTGATTGAATATACCTAAAGGATATTTCTTGTTGAATAATGTGCACAAAAAATAAGCTCTAATCTTAACCTATGGTATCTATGAATGTCACCTTATTTGGAAATAGGGTAAGTAGTTTGTTTGAACAAAATACAACAGACTGGGTGGCTTAAATAGCAGAAATTTATTTCTCACAGTTTGGAAGCTGGGAAGTCCAAGATCAAAGTGCAGCAGCATTCAGGTGTTCAATTTCTGGTTAGGGCTTTCTATCTGCAAGCAAGGTGCTGTGTCCTCTCATGGCCTTTCCCCAGTATGTGCTTGTGAAGTCAGTTGGGCGTTCTAGAGTCTTGTCTTATAATCCATCAGATCAAGGCCCCGCCCTTGTGACCTCTTTTGACCTAATGAGATTACTTAATCTTATTCAAAATACAGCCCTACTAGGGATTAGGACTTCAACATCTGAACTGGTAGAGGGACATGAGTGAGTCTTCAAGGTCTTTGCAGATGTAATCAGGATTAGATGAGGCCATGCTGAATTAGGATGGGCCTTAATTCAATGACTAGTATCCTTACAATAACAGGGAAATTTGAACACACAGGACATACAGAGGACACACACACAAGGGGAGTCTAACAAGCCAAAGAAACCAAGGGTAACTGACAGTCTTCTGAAGCTAGCAGAGGTAAAGAAAGATTCTGTCCGAGTTTCAGAGGGAGGACAGTCCTACTGACACCCTGATCTCTGACTTTAAAGTGTGTGAAACAGAATTTAAGCCACAGCCTTGTAGTGCTTTGTTACAGCATCCCTAGGAAGCTAATATGAATGTGTTAGAGTTTTCTTCTAAAATATAAAATTTATTCTTACAGTTACTCCCATTCATTCTTCAGATCAATGAGAAATCTCAAAGAAAGATCATTATTGGCCACAAAATCATGAAAGATGGCTGGTCTCTTTGGATTTGTCCTATTTTCATAGATAACAGGAAGAAGGTTAATTTGTTATATAGGCCCTTTTAAGTTGCTTTGTAGAAGTTTCCATTAGGAGCCTCAGCTTGGACTTTTAAAAGCTTCTGAGATATTAAAGAAAGAATATGCCGTCAGATTTCACCAGCAGTACCTATAGAGCTGGATGATTACCTTTCTTTTCAAGTACCCCAAATATGCTAGGTTTCTCAAAACTGCCAGGAAGTAGCTTTCCTTGCTTACCTGGAGGGCTTGGAGCCTACAAACCAGGGGTGGCTTTTCCAAGACGGTATTGTGAGCACTGTCCCTATAAAGTCAACCTCAGTTCCTCAAAAGTGTCCGGTGACAGCTGAGCATGTGACTATCTTTTTAAAGTATGACATTTCAGGAAAGGCCTTGACTACATAACCTGGTAGACTTCTACTAAACTTATACAAATAACTATATAGCCATGAAAATAAGAATGCTCAATAAGAATTTCTAAATTTTGAAAGGGTCAAGTAGTGAGAAAAAGAAATGTCTCACTTTTGTTAGCAAAAGCATAGTCTATTATTATGAGTTATACATATCTTAATAGATAAAATGAGATAAATGACTTCCTTATATCCAGAAAACATAACTTCAAAGCATCAGCAGTATTTTAAACAAAGCCCATCATTGTCCTTCATCAGTTCATTCCATCCTATGTAATTAATTTTTGTTCTACTCTTCTTGGGCTACCTATCTGATGAGCCCTTCTGCTTCTTAACTAGTGTTCTGGAAATCCTGATGTAGTCTGTTAGTAGGGTCTCAAATTTGTCTTGGTGATGGCATCAGAAGCCTATGCGTAAGAGTAGTGGGAACTGAGAGACAGATTTTTTTGTTGAAGGTGATGCACCCTGGCCTGAAGCTGCTTTGCAAATGTTTTCAAGGAAGCATCGGAGTGAAAAACAAAACAAAACAAAAGATTTATCTGCAGATGACAAAAGAGTTAAAAGTGATGAAATTATTATTGACAGTTTTCTTTGGTGAAATATCTGATGAGAGTTCATTATAAAATAAGGCGACTGACAAGGAAGTTTGGTTGTTTCTGTGTTATACAAAATAAAGTCAATCTAAACATGTTTTGTATAAAATATCCATAAATATAATGATTAACCATATTTTAAAAGAACAATGGATATTGTTTCTAATTCACAAAGATAGATGAATATAATCCTTAAAGAGAAAAAAATTCTACCATATTTTATAATAAAACAGATTATTATAGAATTGTAATAATGCTATAATTTATTAATAATACTATTCCATTAATATGCCAAACATATTGCTATAACATAACCAAGAATATGTCAAGGTCATCAAGCAAAGAGTTTCAATAAGATGTCTTAATAAAAACAACAGGTTAGTTAGTGATGTGAACCTTGAATTGAAAACATCGGTGCTATTATTTGTCTTCACAATTCTGAATGATGTTCTTTTTTATACTTAATAGATAATTATTCAATTGTTGTATTTTAAATACCATCTCTTGATTTCCTGCCATAGACAATGAGAATTTTCTCTCATTAACTTCCTTGTACATTCTCTCTCTCTCTCTCTCACACACACACAAAGAAAAACACACACACTTCCTCTCCCACATCCTACAAAAATATTCAATCACATTAAAAAAAAATCACAACTTGGAACACATAGGGAAATATCATCAGTTTTTGTTCTAAGACTTGCTTTTCTTGGATTTATTAGTTCACTTTCTTTTCATCTATTCAATTTTCTATGTATCTATCATTAATTTACCAAATTGTCTGCCAGAACTCTGAAACTCTTATTAATATTTCATACCTTATCAGTTCCATATTTTAAATTAAAGATAACCTTCATCTGTCTGTTTTTATCTGTATTGGTTGTACCTATTGCTGTCTATGCTTACAGCACAGATACCATCTTGGCTATTTCCCAAGATTTTTCTTGTGTGCCTTTGTCTTTACAGATGATTGATTGTTTAGCCTCTAGAATTCTAGCTTACAAGTTACCATAATTTCATTATTTTCCAGCTTTCTGTGTTAGTGTTGTGGAGTCCTCTGCTAGTCAGTTTCTTGATACCTATATAACAATATATATACTTTATATAAACATACACATTTTTGGAATCATTCCTTATCTTTGGAGTTCTGAAATTGATTATTTGCCATAGTATATGGCAGATATTCTGTGTTTTTCAGTCAGGACAATCATATCCTTCAGAATCATCTTATATTTTTTGTTTTGTTTTTTCCCTTCCAGCCTTATTCTTGATTTTCTTCAGTGATGCTAAACATGAATTGATAATCTTATTATTTTATTTTATTTTATTGTCTTTATTATTAAATCATAGCTGTGTAGAATAGTGCAATCAAGGGGTACAATGTGCTGATTTCATATACAATCTTAACTATTTTCATCAAACTGATTAACATAGCCTTCCTGGCATTTTCTCAGTTATTATGTGAAGACATTTGTATTCTGCATTTAGCAAGGTTCGCC
>CAUYON010202098.1:0-10857 GCA_963573935.1 Arctocebus calabarensis
CTGAAATGTAAGTTTCCCCTGTGCCCTTCTAAGATGCTCCATAGGTGTGGTCCCACCAATTACTCTCTCTCCACCTATCCTTCCCTTCCCCTCCCCATATACTTGTGCTATAATTGGGCTTTAGCCTTCATATGAAAGCTAAACATCTGGGTGGTTGAAAGGGTAAAGGATAGAGTAAAATAGAATATCACTGCACAGATTTTTTTTTCTTTAATATTTGAAAGATACATACAGACTCCACATAGTTAACATGTTCCTAAAAGTTTATTTGTGAAGTGTGGAGTTTTTAAGAATGTTTGTCAAGGTTACTAAACTAGACCAAGCTGTATTTCATGAGTCAAGGGCAAGAATGTCTTACTTCCCAAATAGACAAGGCCAGTGCTCACGGAACAAACTCTGTGAACATGGATTCTTGAAGCCACCCTCACTGCCAGGTCCTGTTTAGTCATCCTCCTTTCCCCGCTGTGTTCCCAGAGCCAAGCGGAATTATTTAAACTGGCCCCAGCACTATTGACCCGATGGGACAGCTCCTCAGTACCCCTTTTGTGCAGATGTCAGAAAGATTTGAGACTGTTTTACTTAGCTGAGCAAAGGGCCCCATTTGAATTTTAAGCTGCTCCTCTCGAGCTGGGAGGGGAACAGAACATTGGATCATCCCAGAGATATGCTGCAGCCCTTGGCAGGCCTGCCTCCTGTCTTGGGTAGACATGAAGCACATAGCTTGCTGGGTAATGTGTACTTTTCCTTTGCCAAAGGCTTCTTGAACTGACTAGGACTTTTACACAACACCTAGCACTCCTGCTAAACTGCAATCCATCCCTTTCTGGCTGAAGCCATAGCAAACTGATTTCTCGAAGTTGTGCCCTGCCTACTAAAAACCCTTACCTAATGTTGGTGCACTGCTTTTTACTTCCTAAAACATCTTCTCTTAGGAGCTGTATTATTGTCTGTATGTAACACATAAACCGATAATTGACTTTCCCAAGCACACTAACCTGTTAATAGCTAAACTTTAGCCTATTTAGGAGGACAACTTTAAAAAGTAACATGCCTCATGGTGTTAAATAAAGGGTCCCCCCGCCTCTGGTCATTTAGATTTGGATTTGCTATTTGACTTTCAGTTTTCTTTTGTGGGGTAGGTTTTATTATTGGGAAGAGCCATTGTTTTGAGTTGTTTTTTTCCTGCTATTTTTCCCCTACCATTTAATTGAACAAAACTTTTTAGTCTGACATTTCTGTCCCTTCCCTCCCCCCCCCCCCCGACTGGATTTAAGAGCTATCTCTGCATTATTACTCCATCAGTGTATGTTTGTCTGACACTGGGGCCAGGAGGAGGGGGCTGTCTGCTTTGTTCTGAACCTCCTTAATACTACAGGGTGTCCCAAAAGCTTCCCATAAAGTCACCATACATAGAAAAAATGGGAAATTGTAGCTAAATATACCTTTATTTACAAAACACTCATTACAAAAGTTTACACAGAAGTGGCCAACACATGGAGAATATTTTATAAATATTTTGTAAAAATCTGTAATGAATATTTTGTAATTAAAGGTACATTTGCTACAATTTCTCATTTTCCCTATGTATGGCAACTTTAGAGCTGACTTTTGGGACACCCTGTATTGCAGAGTTTTCCCTGTTTTAATAGCGTTCTGGTGTTTATATACAACATGGTGAGCCCATAATTATCCAAACCATCTAGAGGAGCATTATCACAGGGAATGTTTGGATTCCCCTCTTGGTAAGGTCTGTTTTTCCCCCATTTTATGGCTTGGGAACCTATGTCCTCGCTTGAGAGTTTATGAGGCTAGCCTGAGTTTCATGTGAAATTGAGCCCAGGTTTCTTAATTCCTTATCTCCTGCTTGCATCCTGCTGTTTCTCTGCTACAAAATGTGTTTCCCATGAATTCCAGAACCCAGATGCATTAACTACTAGTCCTTCAATTTATTCTCCTCCTGCAAACATCTGGCATTCCCGTGTCAGCTGACTGGTGCCATGGCTACAAATAGGCCTTTCCATTTTCCCCTGAATTAGGCAATTGCTATGTACATCATTCCTTCCTTCCTCTGCATCCCCCAACACACATCCCTGCCTTGACCACCCACTACCACACACCCCAATGTCCTTATCCTCTATTGCTCAGAGTGAAAGCTTCTATTACACATGATCGCATTGAGTGCCCAGGTCTTGCTCCAACTGCCTATACTTAAATCTCATGCCCTCCCTGCCCACTTGCTCCCCAGCCCTTTGTGGGCTGACCTCAATTCTGACACTAGTTACCACAATTCTGCTGTTGCCACATCCAACGAACATTTTTCATTTCTTATCTTCTTTGTCCCTATAGCACAAGACATTTTCTCTCCCAAAACTCTCTTTTCCTTTATAATGTCATACTATCCTTTCCTACTTCTTTTCCTGCATTAACTAGGATCTGCTAGGGTTCTGTCCTCATCCTTCTTGTCTTTGCACCATAGGCCTTTCCCAGGGTGGTTTCATATACTTTAGGGATTTAAGCCACCACCCATATAATGATAAATATTAAATCTCTACTTCTAGCTCAGATATTTCTTTTTAGTTTAATATCAGCATTGTCAATTTCCTGCTGGATATCTCTGCTTCAATTGTCATTGGCACCATAAACATGTCTCATACAGAACTGTATCACTAACCCCCACCAGATGTTCTCCTTCCTAAATTCTGTCTATATCTTTCCCATCACAATAAATGGCATTACCAACAACTGAGCTGGTCAAGCCAGAAACCTGGGAGTTATTCTCTTCTCTTTCTCTTCTCCACTACCACCTCCAGTCCATCAAGTTGTCTCCATTTGTCTTCCAAAATCTAGTTCAAATCCAACAATTTTTTTTTTTTTGAGACAGAGCCTCAAGCTGCCACTCTGGATAGAGTGCTGTGGCATCACAGCTCACAGCAACCTCCAATTCCTGGGCTCAAGTGAGTCTCCTGCCTCCACCTCCCAAGTAACTGGGACTATAGGCACCTGCCACAACACCCGGCCAATTTTTGGTTACAGCCGTTGTTGTTTGCCTGGCAGGGCTGGATTCGAACCTGCCAGCTCAGGTGTACATGGCTGGCACCTTAGCCGCTTGAGCCACAGGCGCAGAGCCCAAATCCAACTAATTTTTTCAATACCCATTTCTCCAATCTAAGCCTGTATCATTTCTTGCCTAAATTAGCACGACAGCTTTGAGACTGGTCTCTTAGCCTCCAAAATCTGATTCTGTCCCATGCATTTGCCACTATCCCACCATAATCTTTCCAGAAACGCAAATAACGTCATGATTCCCTATAGATTTCACAATAAAATCTTAACTCTAGAAGGCTTACAATGTCCTTCATTACCTGGCCCTTTCCCACCTTTCCAACATTATTTCTCATCACTAAGAACCTTTCTCCCTTCAGAAAACAAGACAAATTTCTTTTTTAAATAAATCTGTGTTCATTGAATTATTTACAGTTCTCTGAACTTGCTATATTATTTAATGTGTTGAGAGTTTTATACTTGCTACTCCCTTTGTGTATACTATTCCTTTACCTAGCCCCACCCTTTCTCTGCTGACTTGCTTCTTTCTACCTATCATTTAAAAGTGAACACAGATTTCTCTTCATGATGTTTTACACAATGTGCAAGGCTGCAGTTATCTACTCTTATCATCATTCCTCTCATGCTGAATTACGGTACTATATTTACCTGTTTTTCCACTGTCTTATGATTGACCATAGGGCAGAATCTCAGTCTACTTAGACTCTGCAGTATTCGTAGACACTGCAAACTATTTCATAAAGGACTGGCCAACTGACCAAGGAGTTTTGCATGGGTAAGGTTCCAGCCCTACACTCCACATCCAGGATTAACTGTTAGGTCACTTTGAAGCCAAAAGGAGTCTCCTGTCAAGGGAGGAGTTACTGTTGCTCAAAAAAGGGAAAGAGCCAGGATAAGCATTTCCATATCTATTTTAGATCCTGTTAGCTATAAGGGTCACACTCTCTTGTTTCTGTAGTTTACTCTGGGAATCTCCTCCTAACCCAGTGCTTCTCAACCTATGGGTCGCGACCCCTTTATTCCATTTGTAACAACACAGCAATTAGACAGATTGAGAACCACTGTCCTAACTCCTCTGAGCTTTCGACCCTGGACTCTTCTTTGTCTGATTGCTTTTTACTTTGTACCTACCAATGCAAGGGACTTGGCAAAATACTTTTGTTTTACTACCAGCAATTCATTCTTCCTTCAAGATGAAGGCATTCACGAATAATTGTGAGTCAAAGGTAATACCTAAATTTCTCTGTGACATTGGTTCTACCCTCCTTTCCACCAAGTCTTTAGCTTAAAGCTTCTTGATTTTGTGCAAAATTGATGGTCTTGGGTTTTGCTTGTTTGTTCCTCTTCTTTGTGAGAGGAGAGAAGTAGCTTCTGAGCATGGCTGTAGCCACTGGGTGGCAATAGCGAGAGAGGTAGAAAATCAAGGGTCCCTGTGTGTTTAAATATGGTTATTTAGGCCTGGCATAATTGATGATAATGTTAAAACTTAAGTGTCTCTGCACTGAATCAAGATGCAGTTGTAGCCCTGCAGCTGTTCGTGGTTAACTTAATCATTTATTTGATCATATCTAGACATTATGGGATTTACGGAATATATTATATGTACTAGTGAAGGAAGCTTCTGCTACAGAAGAGCCAAAGAGCTAGAGGATAAATACACAGCTGTGGTAAGCTACTGCTGTAGCTACCCAGAGACCTGGTCTCATGCCCGAGCTTTGCCAACTAGATGACCTTGGGTCAGTGCTTTACCCTTTCAGAGTCTCAATCTACCCATAAGCAAAATCAGGGATCTGGCCTGCATGATCTCCAAAGACCCACCAGCTCTGATGATCTAAGTCAGGCACCTTGTTACTGTATCCTGACGGTTCCCTGCCCCTGCTGTGTCTTATCATGCTTTCTAGTGTGCAGTGAGATATGGAAGGTGATGTTTGATGAAGTTCTACCCTCTGAATGGTGCCTTGGCGGCTGCCTCAGATATAATTCACTTGCTGCGGCTTCTTCATTGCTGCTGCTGGAAGCTCCTGATAGCTGAAGTTGTTCTCCTGCAGGAATATGCAGTACTTCCCCCCCTGGGTCATCTGGATGGTGTGATTTGAAGAGTCACAGGACTTTCTCTTCGCCACAACCCTACAATATCTTCCCTGCCTTGCCCAGGGATTATTCTGCTTACATTTCTAGCCTTAGAAACTCACTCTTTAGGCAAAGCATTGCCCTGTCCTTGCATTGCTTGAATAAATGGCATGTATCTCTCTGAGGAGAGGAGGCAGGCTTGCCCTGCATATCTTTGCACATAAATCACAAACTTTTAGGGACTATTCAGTTTTCACCGTCCTGGCCCTGCTAATCCATATGCCAGGGACACTGGTCAGCAAGACAATTCGGTGAGCATCTCTCATGTCAATATGTGACATATTCTTTTCTCCTACTCTGCCTATTTTCTCCCTTGGCAGCTGTTTACCCCTTTTTTCTCCTTGTTCTTCTCTCTCCTCCCTAGCCTTTAACTTCTTCTTCCCTCTCTCGAGATTTCCCTTCTTGTTGCTCTCATGGCCTCCTCACCCAGTTTCTCCCCCTCAGATTTTATTTAATTTTATTTTATTTCATTTTATTTGAGACAAAGTCTCACTATGTCACCATCGGTAGAGTGTGGTGGCATCACAGCTCACAGCAACCTCAAACTTTTGGGGTTAAGTGATTCTCTTGCCTAAGCCTCTCAAATAGCTGGGACTAAAGGCACCCGCCACAACACCCGGCTATTTTTTTGTTATTGTTTTTGCAGGTGTTTAGCTGTCTCAGGCCAGGTTTGAACCTGCCACCCTTGGTGTATGTGGCTGGCACCATAACCACTGTGCTACAGGTGCCGAGCCCCACTCTGCTTTTAATTGCCTGAGATGTCTTCCTGCGTTCACCTTTCTTTGGTTTCTTTCTTTTTTTTTTTTTTAGAGACAGGCTTACTTTATGGCCCTCAGTAGAGTACCATAGCACACAGCAATGGAGGAGCTCACAGCAACCTCCAACTCCTGGACTTAGGCGATTCTCTTGCCTCAGCCTCCCAAGTAGCTGGGACTATAGGCGCCCGCCTCAACACCTGGCTATTTTTTTGTTGCAGTTTGGCCGGGGCCGGGTTTGAACCTGCCACTCTTGGTATATGGGGCCAGTGCCTTACCAACTGAGCCACAGGCGCCGCCCATGGTTTCATTTTTTTATTTTTTGGTATTTGTCAGTAGATATGAAAACTACAGCAATAGTATATCAGGGAACAGTTACGGAGATGTAGTTTACAGAAGCATTCCACTTATTTAGAGATTGTAAATCTCAGCATCTGGATCAGTGGTCTCAAATGTAGGTGGGTGATGGACAGGGCGTGCAAGTCAATCCTTTGGGTGTAGAAAAAAAGTATTAAACTTCTATTTACATTTAAATTAGAAAAGCTAGAAGGAAATTAAAATTTAGCCTTAATAATTTATATATAATTATCATTGATATGAAGATAGATGAAGCAAGTGGGACATATATATGATTTATGTCATGATTAATAATATATTGTATAAATACATGGGTATTGAAGAAGTATACTCACAGGTTTGTTTTTTTTTTTTGAGACAGAGTCTCACTATGTTGCCCTCAGTAGCGTGCTGTGGCATCACAGCTCACAACAATCTTAAACTCTTGGGCTTAAGTGATTCTCTTGCCTCAGCCTCCCAAGTAGCTAGGACTACAGATGCTGGCCACAGTACCCAGCTATTTTTGTTTTTGTTGTTGTTGTTGTTGTTGTTGCAGTTGTCAATGTTGTTTAGCAGGCCCAGGCTGGGCTTGAACCTGCCAGCCTCAGTGTATGTGGCTGGCACCATAACCACTGAGCTATGGGCGCTGAGCCTACTCAAAGTTTTTTCAACGGAAAAACTAGTGTGCAATAAAAAAGGATCTGGATACCACTGGCTTACATCACACTTAAAATAAATGGGGACCCACAAGCAGAGGCAAAAGATCTCTGAGTAAGAAAAAAAATAACTGTCATGAAGTCTCTTGCTCTTTCCTTGTAGAATAGTCAGGCAACCAACTTTAGAGCCTGACTACAACAATTTCACATAAAATAAAGTGCTGAGGATCTCTGGAGTTGGGAGAAGTGAGACAGCAAAAGAACTTTCAAAATTATAAAATCACAATCCTGGGAAGCTGGATTCAGCCCCCAAGTGGTATGTCATAGGTTGCAAGAGACTTTCTCAGCATGCCTGTGAATGTTCTTTCCATTACTGTAATTATGAAGAAGCTTAGAAAAAAAGTTTCAAAGAGGTTAAGAGACTTGCCCAAGGAACTTTGTATAAGTGCTGAGAATTGAAGCAAGTACTCCATCCACCTGCTCAGTTGTTCTTTCTACCATGTCAAATGGCCTCGGAAACCTGTGGCTACTATGATCAGCTAAGCTCCCTGCATTACTCATTGTGGTTCAATGATTATGATGGGAGGAATACCTGGAGTTGAGAAAATCTGCTAGGAAGACATAGACCAGATAGCAACAAATTAATTACCCTTATTTCTCTGCCCCAGTGAATATTAAGTCCTGACTACATGCGTAACATCTGCTTATATCCTTATCTGGATTTTAAAATGTTTTCCTAATACATATTATTTCTAAAGAAATTAATTCCAAGCTTCAGGAAAGCCTGGTTTTCATCTGTGATTACAAGTTATGTGAGGAGTTACATCAGTTTTGACAGCTCTAACGTGGGTTTGTCCCTTTATATAGGCCACTCACTATATGGAAGTTCACTGCAATGGAGTTAGAAAAGCGTGGAGATGAAATTACCAAGTACACATCAGGGAAGCAATTTGGTGTGTACTTTGAGAAGACTTGCATTAATGGAAGTCTTCCAAGAATGTTTAAGAAAATTAATTGCAGAGCACCTCTTTTAAGCTATAGTAGAAATCTATGGGAAAATATGCATTGCTTTGCAGAAATTTGCTTCACTGTCATCTTTTCAAAAGAGCTTTTATTTTAACAAATGAGAAACATAGCCAATTATTTAATGACCACCTTTGCTTTTAGAAGTGGAAGTCCTAGACTATGTTCTGTATTTCATCTTTCTCCTTATATTGTATGAAGTTCAAACCCACCAGACAAACATTTCAGCAAGTACTCTGGGGAGTAAATTTTGGTACAGGCACTGTGGGGAATACAAACATATTATAAGAAGCAGACCTCTACTTAGGAAGACTACACACACACATACACAATTTGCATGCGTGTCAGTGCTTAACTAGCCAGTACTGAGTATGATTAAAAATCTGAATGGGAGATCATAAAAGCTGAAAAGAAGAGAATGGTTATATAGTCTGGGGTGATAAAGCAAACTCTTTTTTAAAATATTGTGACAACAGTGTTTCTTTAGGAAGATTAATTTGGTGGGAGTTTTGCAGGTGATTGGAGTAAGAGAAATGGTGGGCAGATATTATGCTCCCTATTTTAGAGGTTAAGTAGCGTGTCCAAAATCTCTAGTACAACAGAATGGAAAGTTTGCATTTTCTCCTGCTCAGATGCTGCTGTCTTTCTTTAAGCGATTCTCTCTATCCCTGAACACACATCCACACACAGACACCCCAACCTCTAAACTAATGATTTGATGATGCAGCTTCTGTTCATGTTAGATAAATGTATTACCTTTTTAATTTTTTTTTTAATCTGGCAGATGATACTGATTCCTTCCTCCCATTTCTCTTAACCAATGGGAACCATTGTCTCCATTGGTTAGCCTCTATTGAATCCACTTGAGTATTCATCCTAAAAGCTAAGTGGAATCACCATCACTGATGTGATCTGATCTTGATTCCAGAGGTAGAACTGTGAGATGGTTTTCTCCATATTTTCTCTTGCAATTACTATGATGCCCAGAGAGAAAAACCCACTCCCTGGATTCTAAAAGAACATCTGTTTTCTACTCAACAAATTGTGTTGTGGATGTTTTGAGTGAAAGGTAGTGTTTGGGACTCATAAAGAAGGAAGTCATTGTTTCTATAAGATTTATAAGCCTGGTTAGTGGAAAAATGTGCCTTTGTCCTGAATTACCAGCTGTGACCATGCAAGCTCACTCTGTGGACTTAGCTGGACACTTGGCTTTGCTATGAAAGCTTTTATACCTTTTATCCTTAGCTTTATAAGCTTAGTTTTAGTCTTTAATTTTTGAAGACCCAAAGGAAAAAAATGACTATTCCTTTGCCCCCCCTCCCCAGGGAGATTAATGTATATGTTTGGTTATCATCCATATCAAAGGAACCATGGTCTATGTCCTGGAACATGTCTTTGCTAGTTCAAGTAATTGTAGTGACTTGGCAATCCATTGCTTTAGTTGGGTTCCTTCTCAGAGCTGACACGAGTCAGTGATTGCTGCCCCCTTTGCATATCATTGGGGGAATGCCAGTACAGCTATGAGCAAATGAGGGAGCTGAGGAGAAACATGCTGTGGGGCCCAGAGCAGAATGAGGGGTAACCAGGGTGCAGGAGCCAGGTTTCCGCAGAGAGAAACAAAAAGAAAGCAAACAAAAGGAAGAGACAGGTCTAAACAGGCTCCCTAGACGGGGCCCCTTTGCTCTGAGAACAGAGCCTTAAACTTCACAGAGCTCATGGAGGGAAGGGAGCCAGGGGTTAGACATGGCCCTTGCAATTCAGCTGAAGAATTATTAACTTACCATACATAAAGAGAAAAGCCACACATATATAGAGCAACATTTGTTACTCATAAAACCCATTCAGACACTTCACAAACTCAGAAATGTACCTAAACCTGTAATATTGACCCCCGCAAACCACAAAGGTAGAAACAGAGAGAGGTCCAGCAGCAGGAAGGCACACAGAGCCCCACGATGCCTAACATAGGTTGGTTTTTGAGGCATGTGGCAGAGTTTAGTGACCTGATGCAATCCATTATGGAAACTGGGGGCCCATGTCTCCAGTGACCGGTAACAGAGTAAGAAATTCACTTCTGTCTGAGCTTTATTTTGTAAATCAAGTCCTAACCAAGCTCCAGCTCCTACTGCAAATTGTGAGCCTGTCTCCTCACCCCCACCCCTACCCTCCCACGAAAGGAGGAGCAGGACTTGAAGCCTCTAAAGTCCCTTGGAGAAAGAAAAGTGTGCAAAAGGGGAGCTTTGTTTACAGCCTAAAAACCAACCCTACTCCCATCTCCCCACCCCACAGTTGACCAGCCCCCACAGTGCCTCCCTTCATGTTTCCCAGATTCCTGAGGGGAACCTGATCCCGTCCTGGGATCAGCACAGGCTCTTTACATCATCCTCCAGAAATCCCCACTCCTTGGGCGCCCCATGCGCAGCACAGCCTGCCTGCCCAAGACTTAAGTTGGCCTCCCAGGCTCCGTGGCAGTGCTGTCCAGGGAGGAGGCCTTACCAGCAGAGGCTTCCCCAGCCCACCAGGCAGGAAGCTCGAGCAAAAGCCACAGAACTTCCCCTTGTCAGCCCAGGCTCCCAGGGCGGCCCTGAACCACTCCTCTGCCTGACCCTCCGGCCATGCTCACCCAAGGCCCAAACCAGGGCACCCTTTACCCTTAGCGATGAGAGAAGCCAGTTGGGAAGACGCAAACATGACACCAAAACAAACACAGCCTGGGAACTTTGCACCAGCTTCCAAAGTGGAAGTCCTCAAACGTCCCTTGTTCCATGCCCGCGCTCCCTGCACAGTGTTTACCTCATGAAAAAAGGGAGAGCGCTTAGGTCAGAGCCAGAAGGGCACCTTAGCGATCAGTCCAACCCCTTCACCTTACACGTGGGGAAACTGGGCCCACAGTG
>CAUYON010202099.1:0-11253 GCA_963573935.1 Arctocebus calabarensis
CCCTCCCTCATTCTTTCTCTCTCTGCTCTCCCCTTTCCCCAACCCCACCGGGTCATTAATTGTCATTAATTGTCCTCATAGGAATTGATATGATTTAGTTAAAAGAAAGCTTTTGTGTGATGAAGGTGAAATTACCTTAATATTGGATAGAAAAAGAAAATATATTGAAAGTAGATTTCTATTATCTTTTAGCTACAATAAAACATCCCCAGAAGTAATTTAGGCAGATAAGAAAAGGAGTGTTTTCCAAGTGTCATCAACTCACCTTGGAGTTCTGCTTCTGGGGGGCTGCCGATGCCGTCATTCCACAAGATGGCAGTGTCGTACACGAAAGTGAGTCGAAGCTCGGATTTCAAGTCAAAATGCTGCCAGCCCCCGGCTCCCACGGGAGAATGGAACAGGTAGGAGACATACAGGGGCACTCTGAGGGTCACGTAGGACTGCACCAGGTTCAGGACCTAAAGCAATGGAATTGGATCTGTCAACCCCATCCGTGGTAACTAAACGAGCCGCACTTTGTACATACCATTTTCTCTTCTCATTTAATGGGAGAGGTTTAGTCATTATTAAAGAAAGGGAATGATAGCATTTTATAATACTTTCCCCTCTTAGTTTTGGATCAGTTAAATAGTTACGAACTGCCCCCACTGAAACAAAGAGTATGTACCAGAAACCTTTTTTTTTTGAGACAGAGTGTCACCATGTTGCCCTCCGTAGAGTGCTGTGGTGTCACAGTTCACAGCAACCTCCAACTCCTGGACTTTGGCGATTCTCTTCCATCGGCCTCCTGAGTACCTGGGACTACGGGTGCCTGCCATGATGCTCGGGTATTTTTTTCGTTGCAATTTGGCCAGGGCTGGGTTTGAACCCACCACCCTTGGTATATGGGGCCGGCGCCCTACCCACTGAGCCACAGGCACCGCCTTGTACCAGAAATCTTTAAGAGCTGCATTCCAAGCACACTATACTTACACAGGTATTTTAATTTTATAGCAGTTTTACCAAGATATAGTTCATATCCCATATAATTCACCTATTGTGAATAATTCAGTGGTATTTAGTATTCAGCACAATTTTAGTATATTTTTATCACCTTTAAAAGGAACCTTGTACCCATTATAGTCACTTATTTCCTCCTCCCCAGCAACCACTGTGTTGCTATGTGTTTGTCTATTCTGGATATTTCACATAAATGGAACCATACCTGTGGTCTGTTGTGATTGACATTTTTTTTTTTTTTAAGACAGAGTCTCATTCACCCTGGGTAGCATGCCACTGGGCTCAGCCTAGCTCACAGCAACCTCAAACTCTTGGGCTCAAGCAATCCTCTTGCCTCAGCCTCCTGAGTAGCTGGGACTACAGGTACCCACCACAAGGCTCGGCTATTTTTTCTATTTTTAGTAGAGCACTTCTAGAAAAGTTCTTGCTCAGGCTGGTCTCCAGCTCCTGAGCTCAAGCTCTCCACCTGGCTTGGCCTCCCAGATGCTAGTGCGTTGGACTTCAACTCAGCATAATGTGTTCAAGGGCATCCATGTTGCATGACAGAATGTCGCCATACTGCATTGCTTTTTATTACTGAATTAACAGCCCATTGCATGTATGTATTCCATTTTATTTATCAATTCATTGGTCGACGGTCATTAGAGTTGCTTCCTATGTTTTTCTATTATGAACAATACTGCTGCTTTTTCATCGTATACTGAAAGAGAAAACGAAGTGAGAAGGATCTGAGAGCAGTTTCAGTTACCAGAAGACTGGTAACTTTTACATTGTCTTAGTCGAAATGAAGTGTCTTACTTTGAATTTTATGCTTTCCTCCCTTAGGTATACAGCAGATGGGTGGAGGGGAAACTACTTACTGAAAACCTACTATGTTTCAGACAGTGATCTGGTTTCCAAAAAATGCTACTTAATATTTTCATTCTCCCCCATAATCATATGTTTATGTGGACAGTTGGATGGACAGATGGATGAATAGATAGATGCATGATGGCTGCATAGAGAAAGAGATAGGAAAGTTAAGGCTCAGAGAAGTATAACAAAGTTCCCACAGAATTCTTTAAACCTCCTGAAGGGCCCTGCCAAGGTCAGAACATAGTTTTTGGCCCATTTTTTTTTACTCTATCCCACTTTATTATATTCCAAACAAACATGAGGTCTGTCCTAAGATCATCTAATAAAGATTATCATACGTCATCTCAAACTAGCTCTGCAGAAAAGGAGGGTGGACACAGCTGGCCTCTTCTGCACCAGAGGGAACAAAGGATGTGGGTCAGTCAGACCACACTTCTCAGCAGTTCGAGTCATGCTGTTCAGTAGGATCTAGTTCTTCCGCATTGAGTTGACAACAGGAATCAGACATGTGAGTCAGCAAATAATTTAAATCATGAGAACTATATTTTATCACATTATCATGGAATTAAATGTAAACTCCTTAAGTCATAAAATGATAACCTGAATCCATAATAAAATATACAAAAAGAGAACCATCAACTAGACCAGTTCCTTGATTTCCACCTGTGCAGTAGCCAACCTGGTCAACAGGAGAGGTGCCTTGCAATAAAGTCGTTTGAGCTAGTATTCTCTAAAGGTGGCTATAATTACTGTCATTGGGAAATTGATTTTGAAGAATAGTTTTAACACTTTGGCGCCAAACGGAGGGTGATTAAGTCAATTCATATGCCCCTGGCAATTAAGATTACTATTTTGCTCTGTGATTTTAATAAATCACTGTTTTTTAAAAAATAGAGTCTAAGTTATGGGTTTTCAATTACATTTTTTAGGTACTAAGAAAAGTTTTCAATATATTCTATTCATCAAATGTTATCGAGTGTACTCTTTTGGTGTGAATTACTAATATTCACTTCCTATGACTAAATTACTTGGAGTATAACTCCTTGAATAATTCCTGTCTTTTTTTTTTGAGACAGAGTTTCACTCTGTCACCCTGGGTAGAGTGTCATGGCATCATAGCTCACAGCAACCTCAAACTCCTGGACTCAAGAGGTCCTCTTGCTTCAACCTGCCAAGTAGCTGGGACTACAGGTGCCTGCCAAAACACTTGGGTAAATTTTTCTATTTTTATTAGAGATGGGGTCTCATTCTTGCTCAGGTTGGTCTCAAACTCCTGAACTCGAGCAATCCATCTGTCTTGGCTTCCCAGAGTGCTAGGATTACAGGCGTGAGCCATTGTGCCCGGCACCCTGAGTAATACTTATTTGATTTCATTTGATTCTTATGGTAAATTAAAATCTGACAATTTCTGGACACAGAATTTGCATCTTCTAACATTTTCTTATTACTTATGGCTAACTCTTTCTGTCTACTTAGAATCTCTGCCTATAAGAACTGCAGCCCAAATGGACCCCCTTGACCATCCAGGTCATCTCTCTGTTTAGTCCTTCAAACTTGGAAGATACAACACCATCAATAGAACTTTCAGATGTCATCTTAAAAAGCACTTACTTTTCTTTCAGCCTATACCACAAGACTTTGTAAAGACACTTGTTCACACTAAAAGAAATGTATATCAAATCTTAAAGAAGCCAAGATACGGTAAGGACACATGGAAACACTCACTATTGTCTTGGTTTCTTTAAGATTTGGTATATATTTCTTTTAGTATGAACAAATGCCAAAATTCCAAACATACTTGGAGTTTCTTCAACAAAGGCAAACAATACTTTAAATTTCATATTTAAAAGGAAAGTGCTAGAAGCATGTGACCTGGAAAAGGAAACACTGTCCAGTGTATACCACCTTTACTCACTATGTATTTGGGAAGGGTATTTATTGTCTGCCCTAGAGACAAAGGTCTCTAATAGGTGTGTGGGGAAGGGGAAGAATAGGAAGAAAGATGGTTAGCCCCCTGAAATGATAATATTGTTCATGGTGGAAACTCGTGTTGAAAATTGCAGTGATCTGATTCTTCACTTCTTTCGGACGTATGGCTGTCGCTATGCAATGCACATATTATCTTAGTGATGTTTTAAAATTGTTATTGAAGTAGGAAGTATACATACATACACAGTAGTGGGAACTAATCTAGGTTTTTCTTGTTCCTTTGTAACCTTCATTTGAGTAAGGGTATGGTCCATATTCAAGGAACTTCTGTGAGGACTAACACCCAAGCATCCACACCAGCACCAGCCAGTAAAATTAGAATGTGAGCCCACATATGTCATTTTACATTTTCTCACAGTCACATTTTAAAAAGGAAAAAGAAACAGGTGAAATCAACCTGAAAATATAGTTTACTTAGCCCAATGTATCAAACACATAACATTTTAATATTAAATCAGTATAAAATAATTTTCGATAGGATATTACACATTGGTTTTTTTGTATTAAATCTCCGAATTCTGTGAATTCACAACAGCAGATAACACATCCAGGAATACCTGGGAACACCTTTGCTTTTGTCCAGCTAGGATATTACACATTGGTTTTTTTGTATTAAATCTCAGAATTGATGTGTATTTTACTACACATGTAAAATACATATCAATTCTGACTGGCTCTATTGTGAGTATTCAATAGGCACATGGGGCTGGTGGCTGGACTCTCAGACCCAAGGTCTTTCAAGTAGACCACATATACTGAAAAAAAATAATCAAATAGAAAAAGTCACTGTCATGGGTACGTAGTGTACCCCGCCTTCATGTAAGATATGTGGTTTGTGTTTCCTTCAAAGCTTGAAAGCTGGGCCAGAGCTCTTGATTTTTTTTGAGATAGCATCTCACTCCGTAGCCCTGGATAGAGTGATGTGGTGTCATCACAGAGCAGTCAGGATGGCCCCATGGGCTACGGCACTGAGTTTAGAGCTCTTGGGATTTTATCTGAGGGTCACTATGGGTGGGAATTTGCCACTGGTTGATGCGTCTTTCTATTGCTGCCTGATTGCCAGACACGCACTTGTCACATCAAGACAGTGGTGGCTGTGAGCAGGTAACTGAGCTCGCTGATCTCAATGGCTTCAAGTCTCAATAGAGCGTGGAGTTAGCTACTCTATTGAGGTTGTTGTTTGAACAAGTGAGAATTTCAGTCAAATTGAAAGAGTGAAGAAGAATTATTGCACGTCCAGTTCTCCACTAGTTTGCAAGATCTTCTTCAGTAAGATGCACAACCTGTTGTGTGAATTCCTTCTGAAGAGATTTTCTGCTTTTGCCTTGTTGAGAGTAAGTTGAATTGCAAAGCCATGACAGGCAACATCGTAGAGATGGCTGGAGTCCGTGTGCATCACTGAGACTTCAGGATTGTATTATAAAATTGTAAAGTCTTCAGTGTATCTAATAAAACATGTTGCTCCCTCTGTTAGAGAGAAGCTTAGAGATGGCGTGGTAATCAGGGCTCTCTGGAGAGACAGAGTCAACAGAGCAGATACACGGATATGTGGGATTTATCACAGGAACCTGCTCACGAGATTCTGGAGGCCAAGCAGCCCACAATAGCTGCCTTCATGCTGGAGAATAGGGAGGTCAGCAGCGCAACTCAGCACTAGCCCAAAGGCCTGGAAACCAGGGAAGCCAATGGCTCAACTCTCAATGTGAGACCAAGGCCCAAGAACACGAGTGGCTGCTGCTGGAAGTCTCGAAGTCAAAAGCCAGAGAACTTAAGAGTTTTGAAGTCCAGGGACAAGAAAGGAAAAGTGTCTCAGCTCCAGAAGAAAAAAGATAAGACAGAGAGGCCAGGGGCAATGGCTCATAACTATTACCCTCGCACTCTGAGAAGCTGGGCGGGAGGATTGCCAGAGCTCAGGAGTTTGAGATCAACCTGAGCAAGAGCAAGAGTCCATCTCTACAAACTAGTCAGGTGTGGTGGTGGGTGCCTGCAGTCTCAGCTACTTGGGAGGCTGAGGCAGGAGGAACTCTTAAACCTAGGAGTGTGAGGCTGCTGTGAGCTATGATGAGGCCACTGCACTCTAGTCCAGGCAGCAGAGGAAGACCTTTCCTCAAAAAAAAAAAAAAAAAAAAAAAAGAGAAGGGAGAGAGAGAGACAGCTTTTGTTCTATTCAGGCCACAACCAGTTGTATGGTGCGCACCTACACCAGGTGAGGATGAATCTTCCGCCCTGAGTCTGCTATTTCTAATTCTAGTCTCTTCTAGAAACACCTTCACATACACACCCAGAAATCATGGCTTACTAGTTATCTGGGTGTTCCTTAATCTATTCAACTTGACAGCCTAAATTAACCATCACTGGTGGCCATTCCGTTTCCCCTACTTTATTCCTTGGTTTTATACTTCTGCTTCTCCCCAAGTTAGTGGTATTCTCCGACCTCCTCCCCAACATACACGCATATTAGTTAAATATAGATGAGGAATAAGAATACTATATAAAGTAGAAGAAAGTAGAGCCTCTAATAGACTTTTTTCTATTAGTTTTAGGCTCTAAAGAAGAAGAAGCATATTTAATAATAGTACTAAAAATAACAAAGCTAATAATACTAATAGTCATCGTTTAATGTTTACTGTGTGCCTGCTATTCTTCTAAATATATATTTCTGCTCATTCTGTCCTCACAAGAACCCTCTGAGATAAGTACTATTTTAAAAAGTATTTGAAAGCTAAAGAGGATTCAGGTAAGCCCATGTTCTCAACACATGGTAATGCTTCTCTGGACATTAAATTGAGTGTAGTGTACAGATGCAGTGGGTATGGAAAAGAGTGAGAACTACGATGTAATCCTATTAGTACATCCAATTTGGCTAATGCCAAGAGATACCATGACTGAGCAAGAAGCTGAGAGAAGAGCAACCAGACAAGAAAGAAAAATGGTTCAGTAATGCATAAAAACAGCTTTAGGAGGAAGAGTCAACAGAACTGGAGGTATCTGATCTGTTCAAAGAAAAGACGGAGGCTCATTTGTTACCACATAGTATGAGCCTTCATTTTTATTCTGGAGGAACGGAGACCTTGTTTCCTTATCATTTTACCAACTCTATTGCTGACGCGACAGGATGAAGATTTTTTAATGTGTATTTTATGTGGAAAGTCTGTGGAGTAAAAGAAGAATCAGTAATTGTAGAGTAAAAATAACAATAGATTTTTTTCAATGAAAATACTTTTGATTATGTCAATGACAGAGAAATGAAACAGGCAGGGAAGGAATAAAAGAGGAGAAAACTAGAAAGAAAAGGGAGAGAGTGAAATAGAAGGTCAGAAAAGAGAAAGATACAAGGTGGTACAAGAAGAAAGTTAATAAAAGAACAAACGGACGGACCCCTGGGATTGTAGGTGGTTCCTGATGACATATCACAGGCTTCTATGCATAGATACAAGACACAATAAGGTGCATTGGGAAAGGAAGTCAGTACTAGGGTTATTATAATATCAGAGTAGATTTGGAGCACAACGCACATACACATACACTGGTCCTTTCAACACAGAGATAATGTTTCTAACCCACTGTCAAATTTTTTTCAGAAATAGACATGGGGGCGGTGCCTGTGGCTCATTGAGTAGGGCGCCGGCCCCATATACTGAAGGTGGTGGGTTCAAAGCCGGTCTCGGCTGAACTCCTAAACAGAAAAATAGCTGGGTATTGTGGTAGGCACTTGTAGTTGCAGCTACTCGGGAGGCTGAGGCAAGAGAATGGCCTAAGCCCAGGAGTTGGAGGTTGCTGTGAGCTGTGACACCACAGCACTCTACCAAGGGTGATAAAGTGAGACTCTATCTCTACCAAAAAAAAGAAAAAAGAAATAGACATGGATTTTCACACCGTCTGTGCCAGCTGTGTGGTCTCTGCTGTGACTAATGACCTCCATAACCATGACGGAAGACTGGAGTTGGGGTTTCGTGTAAATGCACCTGTCAGAACAAACCAGTGGATTGATCTGGTGACCAAAGCTCAGATGTGAAAACCTGTACCTGTCCGTCTGTCCCGATGGTGCCTCCACAGTCAGTGAGCAGTTCCGACACGTCGTAGTAGCTGACGAACTCCCACAGGCAGGCCTCCAGGTGCAGGCTTCGGTAGAAGCGCAAAGTGCCGGAGCCTCTGATGGATGGGCTGTACTGATAAGGGTATGTCTCGCCAATTATTTCTGGATTTTTTGTAGCATCGGTCAAGAATCCGTGGTGTGTCTTCACTTCAGTATAATCCAGGAGGTTGGAACACTTGTGGTTTCCAACTCTTGTGCCATCAGGGCTCAGGGTGAGCTCAAAATTGGAAAGCTCTCTAGTAGAGACCACAGGGAGCATGCCTACGAGAAAGCGAAACCACTGTTACATTCTCGCAGGCAGCCGTGGACTTTGAACACTTTATAACGTCTTCATCGCTTGAGAAAAACAAGTGTCATAAAATACCGCACAGCAGTGATCATCAAAGTGGTAAACTAGGAACCTTGGGGTTCCCTAGAAATTTCTTAGGAGATCCATGACATTAAAGCTATTTCCAAAATGACACTAAGTTATTATCTGACTTGTCCAACTGTATTTTCTCACAAGTGGACAGTAGAGTTTTTCAGAGGCTACAAAATGTGGTAGTTTGCAACAGATTTAATGCAGGAGCAGATATGAGAAGCAGATACGAAAATGAGAGATAACTTCAAACTTATATCTACACACACAAAGCCATTGTTATCATTATTTTTTGTTTTATAACAAATTTTTCTTAAAAATGTTTTTCATGGTAACATGTAATATAATGATTTTTATTATTAAATGAATGAATAAATAAATTTTAACAATTTCTCAGTTTTAGTTTTAAATCCAATAAACGTTTATAGATACCACCCACAAAAATGCCTTTGGTATCTTAAATAATTTTTAAGATGTCTTAAGGCAAGAAAAATGGAAAATTACTACTATATGGTACAGCAAAGGAGAGGTAAACGTCTTCTGAAAAGGGCCTAATAGTAAATATTTTAGGAGATCTGTGGGCCCAGAGGTCTCTGTTGAAACCTTTCAGTGCTGCCTTGTAGAGCTAATGCCACCATTATTCAAAGGAATTAACATGACTATGTGCAGTAAAGCTTTGTTATGGGAAATGGACTTGAATTTCATATAGCTTTCATGCAGCCTAGTCTTCTTGTTTTATTCCCTAAACATTTAAAAATGTACAAACCATTCTGAGCTTGCAGACCACACGATAATGAGCAGCAGGCTGGGCCTGGTTGCTGATCACAGTTTGCTGACCCCTGGCACAAGCGACATAGTAAGAGTCTACGGGAAAGGTCTTCCCTTTGAACCGTACCCCGTCTCCCTCTCAGATTCTCCCAGAGCAAAACTCTGGCCCCACAAAAGAACTGGTCATCCCCACCATGCTTCTGGCAGAGCTGTGGCTATTGAATGTTTCAGAAAATGCAAGTCAACGGCGTGATATAAGGGACCGAGTAACAGGAAAGAGCTGTACAGCTCCATTTCTCCCTAATGGTCCCTTCTCAGCCCTGTGCAGCTCAAGTCATGTGTCCACTCAAGTCTAGATGTAGCGTGGTCATGGAGACCAGTATCATACTATAAAGTGAGAAGACTTCATAGTCCACCTGGCCCCCAACCCAGGACAAATTTGGGGTTTTCATAAGCATATAAAGCAGAATGTCCGTGTCCTGAGGGAGACAGATTCTACCTTATAGTCCCTAATATTGCCTCATGTTTTCTCTCCCTTACCTACGTAAACATAGGTCACCTACAAAGTAATAAAACCATATTAGCAATTTATTTCAAGTACGAAGTAGAGTGAGTGAAAAATACCTTGACAATGCCTTTTGTAAATAAGGAAATGTTCATATAGTGTGGATATAGTTATTAATTCACGCATTCTGGTTGTAGCCCAGAATGTCTATTAATATCTAAAAAAGTCTTAGTTCTACAATAAATATTGAGAGAGATTTTCTAAAACTCTAGCTGTGAAGTAGCAAATACATATTAAAGGCAAGCCATTGAGCTTGCCTTTATTATTATTATTATTGTTTTCAGAATTATTTTATCTGTATTTTAAATTTATAGTCCTAATAAGTTCAGTGAATTTTTTTTTATTAAGTCATATACACATAGATCATGAATACATTTATGCATATGTGGGGTATAATGTGTTGATTTTTGTTATACAATATGACGTGGTTACATCAAAGCAATCAACATAGCTTTCACCTCATTTAGTTGATTATTATGTTAAAACATTTATGCTCTACACTTGACAGATTTGACTTGTACCCTTGCAATATGCTCCATGGGTATGGTCCTGCCTTTTACCCTCCCTCTATCAAATCTTCCCCCTCCCCTCCCTTCCCACTCCATTTTTCTCCTTCATCCTGGGCTATAGTTGTGTTCTTTCATGAGAAAGTGTGAGTAAATATAAGTTGGTTTCATAGAAGTACTGAGTACACTGGATACTTTTTCCTCCATCTTTGAGATACTTTACTCAGGAGAATATGTTCCAGGTCCCTCTATATCAACATAAAAGAGGTAAAGTCTTCATCTTTTTTTAAGGCTACATAGTATTCCATAGTATACATATACCATAATTTATTAATCTATTCATGGGTCGATGGGGAGCTTGCCTTTAATATGAATTTACCAAGTTCACATTCAAAGACACTTTTATACTCTTTCATCAAAAATAGTATATTAGTCAAAGTTTTGTTTTATTGTATTTGGACATGTAATATATTTATGTAGTTTTAAGGAATGATCAAATTGGCTCACTTTTAAAACTAGGTAGAACAGGGCAGAAACAATTGAAAGAAGCAGGGCTCGAAGCTCAAGCTGCAAGGTGAACATGTTTTTAAAGCTTGATGGCTAGAAGATGAAGTAGACTGAACCAGGGAATGAGGGGTCCAAAGCCCTTCCAAGGATTTGCTTACCCAAGTCACCTACCGTCTATGTGTGGCATCGTGACGGTGAGCTTGATCAGGTTTGTGTGGTCTGGGTCCTCAGGGCCTGTGTAGCGCAGTTTAGCTGAGAATGGCTCTGCCCCCACCACCCCAGGAACACGGGGCTGACAAAGACCTCAAGAAAAATAAACATATTTATGCTAAAGGAAGACAATAGATAATGCTTAAAGACTATTAAAGAATATTTTAAAAATAGGAACTATTGGGCAGCACCTGTGGCTCAAAGGTGTAGGGTGCTGGCCCCACATACCAGAGGTGGTGGGTTCAAACCTGGCCCGGCCAAAAAAAAAAAAAAAATTAGGAACTATTATTTTTCTCTATACTTTAAAATTCTCTGTGCCTAAGAATTGCTAAGGAGTAGAAGACTACAGTGTAAGAAGCAATCACAGTGGAGAGTTTAGGGCCATTTAACATTTCAGAGA
>CAUYON010202102.1:0-17102 GCA_963573935.1 Arctocebus calabarensis
GATTTTCTCGTTTATTATGTAAAAACATTTGTGTTCTGCATTTAGTAGGTTTCACCTGTCCCTTCTAAGATGCACCATAAGTGTGATCCCACCATTTACCCTCTCTCCACCACCCTCCCCCTTCCCCTTCCTGCCTTACCCCTTTCCCCATATTCTTGTACTATAATTGGGTTATAGCCTACATATGAAAGCTATAAATTAGCTTCATAGTAGGGCTGTATACTCAATATATACCAATCATGTTTATCTTGTATATCTGTGTCTCTTGTTTTGTTTTTTTTTTTTTTTAATTGAATCATAGCTGTGTACATTAGTTCAACCGTTTTATTCAAGAAATTCTCAAAATGTATGTAAAATTGTTGCTGGAACCACCTTTACTTTTCTTCACCAGCTGGGCAGGGATGGAGGGAGCAGATTACACCACTGTGAGCAGCAGTGATAGAAGCAAAAGCCTGGCCTGACTGCTGTGCTCATCTGCAGAAATCCAGGCTTCTCTGCATTCTAGAATAATTTGATCCACACCATCTGGCTGCTTGAAAGAAGAAGGAGAAGAAACAACAGCCATGTAGCATGAATGTAATTCCTAATCTAAGTTAAGCACGCCCATTTGCTTTGTGCAATATGAGCCAAGCTTCAACATGTCAACATCTCAACGATTGCTGATTTTTCAAGTGCTATAAGATGCATCTGGCGGGCACTCGTCGAATGTTCTTCAAAGATGGTGATGTAAATCTATTTACTAAAATAGAGTGTATTGAAAAAATAGTATATTGTAATGTCCTTTGGTTTTGCCTTTGCATAAATTGGGACTCTTGAAACTATGTGGGTTGAGATTTTTTTAAAAAAAGACTATGTTTTTAAATGCTTAAAGAATCATGATCATAGAGCTCATAAATCATTGAGCCCATCTCTCTTATTTGAAGCATAAGAAATAGCCCAAGATTAGATTTTGATAGCGGGAGAGGAGGGGGAGAGCCCCAGGACCTGGACCCCTTGCTGGGAGGAAATTGGGAAGAGACAGTGAAGGACTGGCAAGCTAGGTCTTCCTCTCTCCTGTGACTACCTGGAGAGGCAGCAAGGTTGGAACTGCTAACCAGGTGCGACTTCTCTTCTCCTTTTTATTTGTCTGCCTGGGGTCTATTAGCTCTTGGAATCACTGTTCAAAGGATGAGAAGAGAGAAAGATTGGGCAGAAGGAGAAGCTGAGCTGGGATACAGTCTCAGTGGGGCCCCCACCAACTCTGTGGCCAGTTCCGTAGCTACCACGTCCCCTTTGAATCGTCCCTAGCTGAGATGAGAGCCTGGTGTTTACAAGCACAGTACATTCCCATATGGATCAGTCCTTAGATGTGGGCCAGACAAGGTGAGGCAGCGGTCCTCTGCTCAGGTGGGTCCTGAAGCAGGCTGACGGCTGAGAACTGCACACTGGCAGCCTCAGGGGAGCCCTTCACCCCCTGGAAGGACTGTTGGGCAGCAGATCACCGTGTCACCACACCAGAACAGTGCTCAGTGAATGTCTGTTGAAAGAATGAACCTGTTCAGAGCCTCAGGCCAGACCTGTGAGGGACAGGACAGGTGTCCACCTTTACGTTGTGATTTAGGGAAAGTATAAAGAAATCAGTTCACCCAAAGTAAAATAAAACTCCATATGCCTATCTGCTGGTATCTGAAATTCCTCAATGTTCCTAGGCAAGGGAGGCATTCCTAAGCACAGGCTAGTCCTAAGACGTGCAGTTCTAGGACACAGCTTGTGATACTAGGTTGAATATTTTTGCAACCCAGCGCAAGGAGGGTGAGTTGACCTGAGTGGAAATGGTGGGAATTAGAGAAACAAAGCCAAGAGAGACAGGGGCAGACAAAGAAAGATAGGAGACGTGAGATAGGATGGCATCAGGAGGGCTGACATAGCTGATGGCTGCAGCCAGCACCTGAACCATGGAAACCTTTATTTATACAGTATCTTAACAAGGTTGCATGAATCTTAACACATGCAGCAAAGATTAACTTAAAGAGGAAAAACTGTGTGCTTGCCTATAGCAAGGAAAGTATGCATGGGCTACATGACTTCTGGCAGGTGGAAGGAACATTGTTAAAGGAGGAGAAGTGGTTGGAGGTCACTCCCTGGGCATTTCCCAGGCCCCACTGCCCACTACCTGCTCCCCACAGAATATCATTAGTTACATTCCCTTTTCATTTGGGGCATTAGGAAAATCAAAGCTAAATTTGCAGCTCATTGATAACGCATGAGACTTTTGGTTTTCAAAACTATGGTCTATTTCCCCTTAACCCCCAAACTTGACATTGCATTCTAATGTGTAGTTTTCCAGATTCTTATGTTTTAGCATTTATACGTACTGCATGTCTTACTATTTTAATTTACATGTTTCTAAAAGCACCCTCTGAGCTTTGTGGAGGAAGGCATGTGCATGTTGTATATTTACTTTCTCCCATCACTCAGTGGTCTGGGACCTAGTTTCGGTGGCCTTGTTTCTCTCCTTGTATGATGCCAAGATAAGGAATGAAATCAGCAGGCTTCTTTGGGGTCTCGGATGGGATGTTTTCACCTCGGAAACGCTGTCATTTGTTTCAACAAATATATGAGTTTGGAAGATGAAGTTTGCCAACTCATCCTAGAAAAAGCGCTACATACCTCGTTGCGGAATATTGCTACAGTCACCAGATGGCCAAGGGGAGGCACTTTGAAGGTGACTGCAGTGCTATTCAGCAATGAGGCATGCAGCACCTTTTCAAGGATGCGTTCTTGAACTTGATTGTTAGACCTCATATAATATTCATACTTTAGGCTCTGGAAAGGCATTCCTGATGGGAATGTGTCGTGTGAATTTTTATGCTGTGAAGATAGCCTTATGCCCTGGATTCAGTTATTTATTAAACATAGGTTTTAAAACCACAACTGTTGTCCAATGACATAAATAAATATTTTCAGTCATGCTTTTAGTGATTTTTGGCTTGGAAAAAAATCTCAGCATTTAGATTCTTTGGAGTGACAACTCTTTCCATCTCCTGGTCTCCACTGGGTGGGTAGCACTGGTCTCTGCCCTTAGGAGACTGCAGCAATGTCATTGTTGAAGCAAAACTGGCCTTCCTGGACAAGGGTGCTCCCAGCCCCTGCTCATTCAGGTTGCCAAGAAACTGAATTCTCCATCTACTCCAAGTGGGAAAAAAATTTCATCATGTTTGAAATGAATGATAAAAGTAAATTAGGAAGTCATATGACATTGTGATGAGATTTAGACCTGGTGTTATTGAAGGGGATTAAGCCTGTGAGATGAAGAATGAACCGGAATTACCAGCCCACTGCCCTGTATTAGGGCTCTGGGAACCCATTCCTTGATACACCATGGTGGCCGGTGCTGAGGCTTTCATGGGGTTTTGGATCTGCCCAGATATATGAGGGTCACTTGAACCTGGGTTTTCTGGAGCAGAACTAAACCTCTCTCAGATCCACAACAGGCTGTATTTTTTCCTTTTATTAGAGATAGGGTCTTGCTGTGTGGTCCAGGCTAGAATGAAAGGTACAAGCACAGCTCATCACAGCCTTGAATTCCTGGGCTCAAATATTCCTCTCATTTCACTCTCCCCAAGTAGCTGGGTCTATAGGCATGTGCTGCCACACCCGGCTAATTTTCTATTTTTAAATTGAAAAAATGTTTTGTGGGGATGAGGCCTCCCTATGTTTCCCAGGCTGGTCCCTGACCTTACGTGACTGGCTATATATTTTGAAGACCTGTCAATCATCTGGAGTGTGGAACTCTAATTTCCTCTTTAATTTGTTCATTTATTTAGCTATGCATTCAACAGATTATCTACCAAAACTCTGCTACGACTTTGGTATTTCTAGTGGGAAAGGCAGAGAACTAAAGATGAAAATACCGTGAAGTGTGAAAAGCATCAGGAAGGACGTGCATTGTAGTACAGGAGCCCGGGCAGGATCAGGAAACACTGCAAAGGAAATAGCAGCCAAGATGCCTGGAGACAGGGGAATGCTCCAGGCTGATCATCAGGGGTGCGGAGGCTCTTTCCAGAATGATACAGCGGAGGGCTCAGAGACCTTCAATGTGGCTGGAACCTTGAGCGTGCGGGGTGGGCAGGGGAAGGAGAGAGGCGAACTCTGGAGAAGGACAGCTTTCCCCGGCTAGCACAGGAATCTGAACTTAGTGAGAAATGATTTGAAAGGGTCTGAAGCAGCATAATGATAAAATTGGGGATTTGTTTTTAACAGAACAGTAACCTGGGAAGAATTTATTGCCGTCTGAATTTGAGTGGTGGCGGCAGCAGCAGAAGGGGGCTCACTCAGGGAAGGGGGGGTTAGGATGAAGAATTGCCAGACTGGAGGGACCCTCCATCCAGACCCCGGTGTTGGGGAATTGGAGGTGAAGGGCTGCCGTGACACAAATACAGCCTTCCCACCCTGGGGTTGCAGGGTGTCACTGCCTGACGGTCTCACCATCGCCATGGTTGTGCTCGAGGTAAGACTGTTTCCTGGGAGTGAGTCGAGATGAGGGTGAGAACCAGGGGGTGTATTCATGCTCAGGAAAAACGCAAAATTACCCTGCCTCTGAATCGCTGGCATTTCTCTAAACTGGCCCGAGGCTGGCTTCCACTCTGGCCTTGATTTCTATTGTAAGCGGACTTGAACGTGAGCATCAGAGTCCTCCCTGCTGGGAAACAGGCGAAGTCATCACTTTCAGTCCTGAATCAGGTGCTTAATGAAGCAGCAGGCCAGCTCTGAGAATGTGCTGGTGAGCTCTGTAAGCAGTGAGAGCTGCACATGGAGGGCAAGAGGCTTCTCTGGGCCAGGCAGGCCTTCCCCATGCTGTGTAATTAGCCTGTCAAAAATATATTTGTGCACCTTCTATTCTATAAAGCATGCAAGGTGCCACTGTGGCAGATCATTTATAGTAACTCTCTCTTTACTCTTAGTCCCTGGTGCAGGCCTGGCTGAGAGAAGGTGGTGGTGTCTGTGCTGTGCAATGAGCCTCCCAAACCTCCATGTGCGGATTCTGGGTGCACAGCCACCTCCATCATATTCTGGCAGCCCAGACCACAGGTTTTGGAGTCAGGCCTGACTTGAATTTCCAAGCGGATCTCTTACTGTGTGGTCCTTGACAAGTCATTTAACGTTCGTAAATCACTGTGAAGTGGGGGAATCATTAGGTGGGAAGATAATAAAACGATCATTTTTGTTAAGTCCAATAGTCAAATATCTGAAATTTCATGTGGTTCGACCTCCTATGATAGAGAATTTTTTGTGAGGTTTAAATGAGATTGTATAGTAAAAGTTCTAATCTAGTCCCTATCTTGATCCTCCTGCTCTTCTAATTATTGATATTGTTAATAATTATTATTGTTTATGTCTGGGTAGGACTGTTCAAAATGTGGGTCTGAGAGGCGGATACTTCTCCAGCCCTCAGATCCCACGAAGGGTTTTCCCTCAGCCCTTGTCCCCTCGGGAGTGGAGCTATCTGACTGGTGGTGACAGCCATCCGTCCTTGTTTCTAGATTGGGAGGAATGGGTCTATGTAGAATACTAAAAGGAAATGTGTGTGTGTCCCTCTCTGCCCCCATCCCCGGGCTGTGCAGGCAACAGTTCTGGGTAAACCGTCCCCTGGCTTTAGAATGGAGCTTCTGGGTGGTGGGCGACGTAAGGAGGAGCAGGAAACCCACCTCTGAGCCATACCCGCCAGTCTAGATTTCAGCAGCAACAAAGCAGATGCTTTGATATCCACCTCTTCCTTCCTGGGCCTCTCCTTTGATTTAGAATTTGGGTACAGAGGAGAATGGTAAGGTTAATTAGCCTCCTCCCCAAGCCCCCGCAAGAGGAACTGAGCCAATGGCACAGGGCCTGGCCGATGTGCTGGAAGAAAGTCTGGACTGGTAGGGAAAGGAAAGTGGCTCATGGTGTGGTGACAAGAAGTAATTTCAGACCACTGGCTGGGGCAGAGAGGCAAAAGTCAAGCAGACAGAACCCCGCTGGAGGCTACAATTTCCTTGAGCATTTTAGCCAGAGGGAATTTCCTCTCTAGGGAATTTTTTTCCTCAGGTCTCACCTTTGATTGTGGTCTCCAGTTTTTCTGTCCTTCTAGAACCTTCTCCTGCCCATCCAGATTCCTGGGGCTTTCTTACCCTTAGTAATTTAGCTCCTGCCTTCTTCCCCTCTGCCCACCCTGCCCCCAGCCCCATAAGTCACCTTATTCTCCCTAAAGTTTCTCTGGTTCTACACCTGTAGCTCTGGGGCTCCTAAGCAGAGCAGATTCAGAGATCTGCAAACCTAGATGAGAGAAAAAAAAAAAACGACATCTTTATTTTCACTAGCCTTTAACGGAAATTCAGCATTTCCTTTAAATATGAGTATAGGCAACAGACCACAGTAATGTTAGCAGTAGTTTGTCACTAATAGAAATCTCAGATCTTTTCCTGCAGCATAAGAGTTGTTACAGACATCTGGAATATCATCATGCTCATCACAACTTGTAAATTACAGTTCTCTAATCAGACCTGCTACTAGAGCTTGTTAGGTATTACTACATTATAATTTAACTAAATAGTTTGGGAACTGTGTTTGCACAGGACTGGATTTCTTTGTAATCCTATGCTTTTATTTTATGAACCTGAGAGAATTGTTCTGAGGAATCCATACACTTTACCATAATGCCAAGGGGCTTCATGGTATAATAAAGCTTTAAAATTCTTACTTTGGCTGGAAAAAGCACTGCAGAAGTTATGCAATTGGGGTTTTCCTTTAACATGATCAATTCCTCGCTGGAGCTCTATCTGCAGCCAGGACTTGCAAGGAGGAGGGCAGTGAGGAGTAGAGAGATGCTTTGTCTGTCCCTGAGAACAGGTGGCAGAAGGTGGTTCCCAAGCTTTCCCATCCTGCACCCTCCACTGTCCAGAGAAGGCATTTGTGTTCCCTTCCCATGAATTGGGGAGACCTGGACTTCTGTGTGTGACACTAAATGTGACTTCCCAGGTGAGGTCATGAGAAGTGTTACCACTTTCTCCAAGGAAGGCTCCAGCGGAGGTCAGCTGCACAAAACATGGGGTGGGGGTAGGAGGGTGAGTGGGGTGAGGGGCATGGGGAGTGCTTCAAGCCAACTCCCGCACCAGCCACCATCTGCACTTGCACAACTGCCCACAGACTATTGCTTGGTCCAGTCTCCAAAACCAGGAGAGATAATAAAATGACTGTTGTCACTTTAAGGTGCTAAGTTTGAGGGTGATTTGTTCCATGACAATAGTAACCAGAATAGAAAGTGCGTGGGATATGTCTGTGTGTATATTCGTATACACCGGTGCCAAAAAATGTATACACATTTTAAGAGATGTTTTCTATGTATTACTTTTCAAGTTGAATTGAATGGCTGTAGCAATGTGTAGTATGATGTTCGCTCAAAAGATGGTGTTCATCAAATGAGTGCTACCATCACCATGCAACAGACAGGACAAAGAGAAAGAGGAACCCAAGACCATTTTTTTTTTTTTTTTGAGAGAGTCTCACTTTATCGCCCTAAGTTGAATGTCACGGAGTCACAGCTCATAGCAACCTCAAACTCTTGGGCTCAAGCAATTCTCTTGCCTCAGCTTCCCAAGTAGCTGGGACTACAAGTGCCCAACACATCACCTGGCTATTTTTTTTTTGCAGTTTTTGGCCGGGGCCAGGTTTGAACCTGCCACCTCTGGTATATGGAGCCAGCACCGCTCAACACCCGGCTATTTTTAGAACCGGGGTCTCACTCTAGCTCAGGCTGTTCTTGAACTTGTGAGGTCAGGCAATTTGCCTGCCTTGGCCTCCTGGAGTGCTGGGATTACAGGCATGAGCCACCTCCCAAGACAGCCCAAGACCATTTTGAAGAGGTTTTTAAAATTCGAGAACGTTGTGCAAGTTTAGCCACAGTGGAGGTGTGAGTGAGTATTCTAGCTATGGGGGACCTCGAAGGATTTGGTGTACAGTAGAAAACCCTCTATTCTGGTAGTATTTCTGGAAGAAATTGACACAGCATGAACAGCAGTACCAAGTGAACACTTGGGTTAACATTACCCAAGCAGCAGATATAATCAGAAGTGTACGGGCACCAGTGAACTCCTCCCGGTAGTTGGTATGTATTGAGTATTACAATTTCAATACAATTTTTTCCTCTCTTAAAATGTATATACATTTCTTTGTCCCCCTCTGTATATATTTAGTTTTAATTATTTTTTATTAATACATAATATTTGTATATATTTACAGGGTACAGACACTGTTTTGATACAAGCATACAATGTGTAATGATAAAATAAGGGTAACTAGGATATCCATCGCTTTGAACATTTAGCATTTCTTTGTGTTGCTACCATTTTGAATTTTCTTTTCTAGCTATTTTGAAATATGTGGGGGGGGACATAAAGTTCATGTGCAATTTAAAATAGTTCAACATAGTAAATTGCATGTGAGCTTTACCGACACCCAGTGTATACAGTGGTTAATTGTAGTCACTCTACTGTGCTATTAAACAGCAGAACTGTATGTTTGTACCATTAACTATCCCTTTATCCCTTCCCCTCACTCCCACACACCCTTCCCAGCCTCTAGCAACATAATTCTACTCCCTAGTCCATTGGATCAACTTTTTTAACTCACAAAGATGAATGAGAACATGTGATATTTATCTTTCTGTGCCTTGGCTTATTTCATTTAACCTAATGACCTCCAATTCCATGTAAGTTCCTGAAATGACCAGGATTTTATTCTTTCTAGAGGACAGATAGTGTTTCATGTGTATACCTGAGTACACTACATTATTTTAAGCCATTTACGTGTTGATGGACAGTTGTGTTCACTCCTTATCTTTCCTACTGTGAATAGTGCCACGATAAACATAGGGGTACAGGTATCCCTTTGATATAATGATTTCCTTTCTTTAGGATGAATACCCAGTAGCGGGATTGCTGGATCATATTGTAGTTTTGTTTTTAGTTTGTTGAGAAACCTCCATACTGTTTTCCACACTGGCTGTACTAATTTACAGTCCCACAAACAGTGTATACGAGTTCCCTTTTCTCCACATCCTTGCCAGCATTTATTATTTTTGTTTCTCAATAATAGCCATTCTAACTGGGATAAGATGATATCTCACTATGGTTTTGATTTGTACTTTTGCTGGGATATATTTTTGTGCTTCCAGTTGTATTTTTTTTTGCGCTATAGCTATTGCACTAGCCCAAACTTGAAAACGTGCATTATGAGAAAGGTATTTTACTAATGATTAGATTGATCGTATCAGGGTCCAGGATGGCCTTGTCCAGTAGAACGTTCTGCAGTGACGGACGTGTCCTTATTCTGTATTCCCCATATGGTAACCACTAGCTGCACATGGTTATCAAGGCCTGGAAATGTGGCTAGTGCAATTGAGGAACTGGATTTTAAATGTTATTTGAATTTGAATAGACACACGTGCCACTGTCTGGTTCATTGGACGGCACCGCTCTGACAGGACTATTTTAGAGTCTATGTTCTCAAAAGTCAATCTATATTTATTTGATGACAGAAAAGTTACCTGATAGGCATAGTATTAAAGGCCATTAAAGAGTTTGCTTTTGGCAAACAAAACCAAATAAAAAATACTTAGCAAAACTGAAAAAATCACCAACTCTATCAAATTGGCCTTTTGGTACCAAGCAGCCATGAATACTCCGAAGCTCCATTATCAGAGATCAGAAGAGCATTCAGCCCCATTAACCAAATGAGAAAGGAAGCCCAGCCCCAGCCCTGGGGGCAGGACTCTTGGAAATCCTCTACACCTGTGCACAGGGACAGGTGCGGTGGGCGGGGGCTGTGGACTTTCATTTAACACTTTAACATTCTTTAATTTCTTTGCATTATTTTTTATTCAGTGAGCATGATTAATTTCTCGATTCACACCCTGTCTTTTACAACTGTATTTCTTTTTAGGAAAGAAAATATTTTAGTATTTTTAAAAAGCATGTTTTTATTTTGAAGCGAGATATACAATGTTCTAAAACACTGGAGAATGAGAAAATTAGTGGTAAGAGTATGGAAAGACTCACTCAAATTATGGAACAAGTTCTAAATCAGTGTTACTTGTAAGGAAAAGACATGTTACTTTCAATACTGACAAGTAACACAAACTAATGAAAAACAGGATGCTGCCAGGAAGAAATTCTGCCAAATCAAGTCAATTAATTATAATCATTTGTAACCAGTTCGTTAATTAACTGGGCACAAAAGGATGTTGTACAGAGTTCAAAAGCATTTTCTCAAGTAGGTTAAATATACCTCACCTCATCTTGTTTACACAGACACTTCACTCAACAAACCCTAATTTAGTCTGGGTGCAAAGGCTCAACGGTTGTAATCCTAACACTATGGGAGGCTGAGATGGTTACCTGGCTCAGGAGTTCAAGACTAGCCTGAGCAAGAGCAGAACCTCGTTTCTCCTAAAAAATAGAAAAAAGGAACTGGGCACTGTGGCGGTTGCCTGTAGCCCCAGCTACTCTGGAGGCTGAGGCAAGAGGATCAAATTAGCTCAGGAATTTGAGGTTGCTGTGAGGTATAATGCCATGGCACTCAGGGCAAAGAGGTGAGACTATCTCAGTAAAAACAAACAAACAAACGAAACCTCTAATTTTATTCAAAAGGAAGAAAAGTAAGTTTTCATTTCGTGTAAATTCTCCAAATGTTCACAATCTGTAATTACAAAGGGTCCACATGAAAGGCTTCTAGTGTAAAATAGGGACAAAGAAAACAAAGCAAACAAATAAAAAAGACCAAAGAGGTAAGGGGAGAAATCAAACAACCATGAATATTCACTGAGTCCACATACAGACATGGATTTAAGAGGAAAAAGAACACATTTTCTGTTTTCAGGTGCTTACATTTTAATCAGAGAATTGACAATGTAATTATACAAAGAGGAGCAACTTTGGCCAAATACGAGTTTTTGGCTGAGATTTTTATTTCTCTGTTCAGTAGTGGCTAGAAGAGAATAGAGATGTTTCCAAAATCTGGACCCTCAAGCAAAATGTCTTGGAAAGCAGCTTTCTAGTCATTCTAAAAATTATTCTTATAAAGAAAAAACTAAAACAAAGGAATAATGAGTTGCAAGTATATTGCATAAAAATATTTAAAAGTATAGAGAAGCAAAAGAAGATAAAAGTTATCTACGATCTTATTATTCAAAGATATGCTTTTATTATTTTATTTTATTATTTTTTAGAGACAGGGTCTTGCCCTGTTACCCAGGCTGAAGAAGAGTTGTGCAGACACTGCTCATTGCAAACTTGAACTCCTGGTGATTCTCCCATCTCTGCCTCCCAAAGTGCTGGGATTTTAGACATGAACCACTGAAGTATGCTGAAAATACCATTTTTCTTGTCTGTAAGCTACTCCACTGCATGGAAATTCCATAATTTATTTAATGAGCTTTTATTATTAGGTACTTTAGTTATTTTTTTCCATCAAAAACAATGCTATAATCAACAATCTCCTTATTGAATCTTTGAGTACATCTGTAATTATTTCCACAGGAAACTACATTCATGGGTGAAAAAGCATATAGCTCGTGTATTTGCAAGAAAAAGTTCCTCAGTTTGGATAAAATTCAAAATAGTGAAATAGTAGGAGGGCTGAGATCTGACCAGTCTTCCGGGTGACCTCGAGCAAGTGAACTGCTGAGGCTCACCTGGGTCTATGGTGGAGACAGTGGTGGCACCTGTGTGGCTTGCTGGGGCCCTTAAAGGAAAGACCAATGTATGTGTCAGTGTCCTGGACACACAGTAGGTACTTCATAAATTTCAGGTCCCTTCTTCTCTCAATGTCCACCTAAGATGAAACCTATGTCTCCCCCACCTGTTCTTGTTTTCACAGTGGCTCCTCTGAAAACCCTCACTGATCCTGTTTAGAGAGAAAGAGAGAGAAGGAAAGAGAAGGAGAAAAAAGGGAGGAAAGGAAGTATAAAGAGACCGAAGCAGGAGGGGTCTGGCAAAGAATGTGGGCTTTACACCCCTTTTCTTAGGAGAAAAGCACTCTTAGGGCTCTAGATACATTTTTATTTGCTTGTCCAGCTCATGGTTAGAGTTTTTCCAGCCTATTGTGGAAGCTTTACAACATTTCAATCCACCCTTCGGGGATTAAAGGGTTAAAACCCACGCAACAGAGTAAAGGGAAGCTTGTTTGCGCCAAGATTCATGTCTGGTCTTGAAAAGTGTTTCCTCCCTTGGCCCATAGCCACTGATGGAAAGGAAGGCGGTCGACACCGTGGGCGCAGGTGACACATGCAAATTGGGTTCTGCATGGGCAGGTTGGGTTGAGGAGGATGTCTTCCCAGCCTACATGCACACCTGTATCCGAGCGCCCAGGTGACAGGCGGACAAGCTCCTTCCCTGCCCTTGTTTCCCAGCCCATCTTCTTGCAGGGCTCTCCTAGGAGTCCCTCACACGCCAGAACACATTTCAGTCAACTGCTACCGCTGCAGGGGCCTCCGCGTTTCAGCTCTCTCTGTGGGATTAGAGGGTTGCCAGTGTTAAAATGTTCACTAATTATTCAGACAGCCCTGCTTTCTTCCATATTCTTCCTTCCAGCATCTCAGCTGGGGCTGTGTCACATACCTCTATCATGTACAGTTTGATTGAAAGAACAGACAAAAACCAAGAACGCAAGTACACACCCAGCGATGAGGGTACCAGGAGGGTTTACTCTGGACAGGATGGTCAGGAAAGCTCCTGCTCTTCCAATAGGCGGTGATGCTATTTCAACCTTGACCTTAAAGACGATGAGTGAGCCTTGTGAAAAGCCAGGGCAACAGAGATTGTGCGTTCTTAGTGCATTTTTAGTGCCATGACTTTGAGAGTACAGGATGAAGTTTTTGGAAAAGTCATGTGCTAGTACACCAGGTTATTTCTGTTTAAGTTTTGCAAACTTTCTTTGTCATCTGGATATGGGTATGTCAATCATTGTGTCATTACTGAAGATGGATACCTTGGTCTATTTTAATTGTAGTAACTTGGTCCTCTAATGAGAGTTGTAAAAGTAAAAAATAAAAAACTTACATTTATTGAAGCCTACTATATGCTAGGCAGGTGAATTGGTACACTATCTAGTCTTTTTTGTTTATTTATTTATTTATTATTTATTTTTGAGACAGACTCTCACTTTGTCACCCTCAGTAGAGTGTCATGGTGTCATAACTCACAGCAACCTCACACTTTTAGGCTAAAACAATCCTCTTGCCTCAGCCTCCTAAGTAGCTGGGACTACAGGTGCCTGCCACAATGCCTGGCAATTTTTAAAGACTTTTTTGCCCTTGCTTAGGCTGATCTGGAACTCCTGAGCTCAAGCAATCCACCTGCCTCAGCCTCTCACATTGCTAGGATTACGTGCATGAGCCACAGAGTGGGGCCTCACTTGAGCCTATGGTGGAGACAGTGATGAAACCCGTGTGGCTTGCTGGGGACCTCAAAGGAAATAACTGTATCTAGTCTTTAAAACCAGCCTTTGACACTGGAATTAGAGGTTTCCCTGAAGTTGTATTAGAAGTAAGCGGCAGGGCAAAAGTCTAAACTGAGCTCTATTTGGTTCTACAACTGGTATCTCTTCTATAGCACATCACCTCCCCTCCTAAGAAGTGAGATTTCTCTTTGTAATAGTAGTTGCCTTTCAAATTCTTGTTGCACCAAGGGTAAATAGTTTAATTTAACATTTGGTTGCTCACGTCTATAATCCTAGCAGTCTGGGAGGCCAAGGCGTGTGGATTGCTTGGGCTTAGGAGTTTGAGACCAGTCTGAGCAAGACTGACTCCCATCTCTACTAAAATAGAAAAAAGATAGCTGGGTGTTGTGGCAGGTGCCTATAGTCCCAGCTACGTGGGAAGCTGAGGCATGAGGATTGCTTGAACCCAAGGGTTTGAAGTTGCTGTGAGCTATGATGATGACATGGAACTCTACTCCAGGGTGACAGAGTGAGACTCTGTCTCAAAAACAAAAATAACAATAACAAATAGAATTCATCTAGATTCCATTCTGGATGGAATGGGATAAAATTCTAAAAAATAGGATTCATCTAGATTCCATTTTTCCCCATTAGGAGAGGCTGCTAACTTTGAATTACTTCCTTTCAGTTTTCTATTTCCCCCCAAATTCTCTATAACCCTTCCCTTTGGAGGAAATAATCTAGCTGGATCAGTCGATGTTCACTTGTGTTGCCAGATAAGAAGGTACTCATCCCTGCCTCCTCCCTGCTCACCCTTCTCAGCTGAACTGGCTGGAATCTCATTGACAAAACCAGCCCATGTTTGCGTATTCCTTCACTATCCCAGAGCTCACCAGCATTACGGATTCAAACCATATCCCACACTCTTGTTCGTCTGTGATGTCCTTTGTGGAAATTATTGGCATGCAGCTACTGGGACACAGGAACATTGAGCAGAAAGTACAATTTAAGAAGGAAGCACGTGATCTTTGACAGCTAGAAATGTGTTCAAAGCTTCCTCTTCTAATACAGATACCCTCTGAGGAGAAATGCCTTGAGTATTTCCAGTTAGTCATGTAACAAGGATTAATACCAATAGCGTTTACAGGTGTATGGTACTTCCCAGAGTACTTTAATTTCTATTAAATCTTGTAGTCTTCCTCCAAACCATGAGATGGACCACTGCCCATTGTTTCCACTATAGACTCAGGAGCGGGGAAAGCCTACCTGTGATAATAGGTACGAAGTGAGTGGCCCTGGGTCACCCAGCTAGTAATTGATCCAGGTGAGACTCAAACCCTTGCTCTGGAAGTTGAAGTCAAGTGCTCTTTTCCAAACACTTCGTTTGATTCTATACATGTAGATCAACAAATGAGGGCTTTATTAACTGCGGCAGCTGGTTGGAAGACAGGGTTTAGGCTAACTGGGACACAGGATAAACAGAGAAAGTCAGAGTGTGAGGACTGCTTGCATCAATGATTAAGTCACCTGTTCATTCATAAATAAGCATTTGTTAAACACCGTCCCCTAGTATGGCACACTATGGTAGGCCAAACACTGGTGGATGATGCTATGACAGAAACTTGCCAGCATTTTTCTTTTTTTCCCTGGTTCTATGGACAGACTATGTTTTCCAGCCTTCCTTGTGCCTGAGTTCTGGCTAACAACTGAACTGAAAAGCCCACTTCCCTGCTCTTTCCCCTTGTTCCTGATGAGCAGTGAGACCCTGAATGATTGTTTCTGCCAATTTGGAACAACATTGGACATAAATTTCTATTACATTGACTGCTGGAACTTTGGAGTTGATCTTTCATAGTGACTACTCATTACCCTTCCAGGGCTTCTTTACCAGGTTGTAGGAAAGAATTAAGACCCAATGCCAAAAGGCATCCATTCTAGTTAATGAATTCACTTCTATCCCTTGTATCTAAAATGGTACTAGTTACATGTCATTTGGGGGAGAATTGAGAAAAGAGTCACTTAGATACTTTTCTGTGGAGTTTAATTCTCTTGTGGAATCCTTGTTGAGAAAGGCTGGATACACTTGCACAATCTCTGTTCTCTAGGGGTCTGTTATAATCTAGTTTATTATAATCTAATTATGGAAATTAGATGTATATACTTCTTTGCAAGGGAATGTGAAAAAAGAAACTCATATGGCTTCACTTTAGTCTTTGACAATCCTGTGAAGGAGAGATCTGCAGACACTATTATTGTCATTTCCCTGAGAGAGTTCAAGGTCAAGGTTCAAGTTCACTCATTCAGGAGGCTGTGGAGCCAGGATTTGAACCTATATTTAAAGGCCTCTTGCTTCTGCTTAGACTACATGCTGCAAAATAAGCAAGTTTAACCTAATCCACATTCTCCTTGAGGCTGCCACAAAGATCATAGGGCCCAGTGTTTTCTATTTTCAAGGTCAAAAATAATGCTTCCCTTCTGGAGAAGGAAGGCCTTCCCTCCAGCACATTTCGGGTATCAACCATCTCTGAAGTAAGGAATTTTCCCACCCTGGGCCTGCTTATGGGAAAGTGGTAATAATATCATTAAAAAAACATTTATAGAAGTGGATTAGTGAAAAATAAGAGTCTTTCTACATTCTGGCTTTAGGAAAAAGGGACTAATTTATGAAAAGTTTGGAAGATGTGATTAGGAAAGGAAATGATAGTTTACAAAGAGAATTAGGTTAACTAACAACCATCTTCCAGAAGCTTAATTAAGTCTCTCAGCCCTCAAGTGAGGCATGGAAATAATTGATTTCTGCATTGCTGGTGGGGAAAGTGAGGAAAGGAAGTAATTTGCTTGTGGCCAACAAGGGAACCAGAGTCTGTCCTGGGATTAAAGTCTAAGATTTTTCTGGCTCTTGGTCCTTTGTTTTACCTTTGAATCTGGAAGACTGAAGGCCCAGAAGAATTTTTTTGTGTGTGAGAACCCCAGAGCAGGATCATCAACCAAGATACTCTGTGCAAATAATTAAAGATTTATTCTTTAGTAATTTTCTGTCCTTCAAAGAAGTAACAATGCACCACTCGTGAGAGTCAAGGCCGCGTGGGTTTATTTTAATAAGCACTGGCACTTTCATTATGAGTCCTGCCCTTCACCCAGTGGAATTTACTTGTAATGCTAGAAAATATTTGGAGATCTCAAAATTTAAATCGATGTCTGGAACAAATGAGAGAGAGCAATGAAGGGGGAAAAGAAAAAGAAGAATGAGTCACAGGCAAGGGGATAAAAGCATTCTAGAAAAAAAATAACCACCTGTTACTGGATGCCTCCTCTGTGCAAGGCGATTTTCAAATGTTTCCTCACAAAAATTTCATGAGATAAAAAAAAAAAAAATTTCATGAGATAGGCTTATTATTAATATTATTATTTAGAAACAGGATCTTGCTCTGTTGTCTGGGCTAGAGTGCCATGGCATCACTGTAGCTCACTACAACCTCAACCTCCTGAGCTCAACTGATCCTCTTGCCTCAGCCTCCCAAGTAGCTGGGATTATGAGCCATACACCTGACCCGCATTTCATTACTTTCAGTGATTTTTAATCGTTGTTCTGTGAGAGGATCTTAGGTGTGATGTGAAAATTTTTAGCGATCATTAACTTATTTTCCAAAGAA
>CAUYON010202103.1:0-38347 GCA_963573935.1 Arctocebus calabarensis
TTTTTTTTTTTTTTTTTTTTGAGACAGAGCCTCAAGCTGTCACCCTGGATAGAGTGCTATGGCATCACAGCTCACAGCAACCTCCAATTCCTGGGCTCAAGCGAGTCTCTTGCCTCTGCGTCCCAAGTAGCTGGGACTACAGGCGCCCGCCACAGTGCCCGGCCATTTTTTGGTTGCAGCCGCCATTGTTGTTTGGCGGGCCCTGGCTGGATTCGAACCTGCCAGCTCAGGTGTACGTGACTGGCCCCTTAGCCCATTGAGCCACAGGCACCAAGCCAATATCTTAGGCTTCTTATTGTAAAGAAAGCTTATATTCCCATTCTGTATTAATATAGATTTAGAAAAATGAGGTATAATGTATGTAGCACCTTTAGAATCATGCTGGTCAATAAATGAAAGCTGTTGTAGTTATATTAAATGAGCCATAGGAACACAGTATTTAGAGGCCATTTTAATGAAAGATAACACTTGCAGTAAAACTTCTATTCTGCTGTTTACTGACACATGCTTGAATTAGTTTAAAGAAGGAAAATCTTGCTGTGTACATTGAAAGGCTTGTTTTTCAGAACTGAATTTGCACAGGTACTAAGACTGTGGTGACAAGAGCTGTGAACTATGTGTTAGATGAGATGAGGCCGGTTTTACATTAGGAAGAGAAACAGATTTAAAGTCAAAAAGCCACTTAGCCCTTTCCCAAAGGCTGATATCTCCCCACCCATTATTTTAAATCGCAGCCTAAAATGATTCTTTAGTTTGATAACATCCAGCTAGCACTGCAGGATGAAGACTAGAGGCTACCTCTTTGATATCATAGTAGCATGGCATGTGATATTCTCATCTAGAGGAGGAGCACCCCGAATTATTTCCTAGTTCCTTTACTGGTTCATCATCTTGAACAAATCACCAGGGTGCTTTGCAGATACTCAAATATTCCCCTTGGGGAAATGACACAGCCCTGACCTGTGGAAGGAGGGGCTGCATCTACCGGGGGGGGGGGGAGAAAATGATCCTCTGTAAATACTGTTATTAAAAACCAAGAGTATCACATTTATTGGAAATGACTTAAACAAGCAGCAAGTTTGGTATACTTAAAAACAAGTTTTTAAAAATGTAAACCAAAATATTTTTTAATCCTATGTTACTAGGGCAATTTTAGCCTGCTTTTAATTTAAAATAAGTGTCACTCACAACTTAGAATACCATCAGGTTACCTTGGTGATGGTTACATTAAAGGCAAATGTTTGTAATGTTCCAGGCAACTGATAGAAATAGAGATTTGTATCTGGCTTAATTGGATAAGCAAACCACATTACAAATAACACCAAGAACAGAGTTGAAACTGTCTTTTGATAATAGATAAAAGAAATGTATCCACTTATTTATTTAGATAAATAGATTTTTCTGATGGGTACCCAGTAAAAGAATTGTAAAACTATGTATGCTGTTTCATAAGGAACAACTTAGTTTCATGAGAACTAAAGAAAATATCCTCTGGGCTCCATTACAGTTTTCTCTAAATATTTCAGCTCCCTGTCATTACTGATTGTTTTCATTTTAACAAATAAACATTTTTTTTTACCCCAATCACTTTAGCAATGTTCAGAATCCACCCCACTAACTTACATTCTCAGCCCACACAGATGCTAAGGCTTTCTTTTTACTCCTTAAGCTTTGTCCAAATTGTGGGCATTGCTGAGAGGAACATTCAATTCAATGAATAGAGAGAATATACATTTGCTTGAAACTCAGAACGCAGTTCTTCTACCGTTGGCTTAAGTGGAATGGATTACAATTTTTCTGTGACCCAATATAAGTCTCCTGCTGCTTCATGTATATAATTATAATTAGGCAACAAATTGGAAGAAGGAAAAATAAGTCCCTGCTGGGAGCCATCATTGGTGGGCCTGTGCTTTCACAGGCTAATTTGTAAGACCTTATTTCCTATTCTGTGCTCACTGAGTGAGTGAATAAAGCCTACTATTAAGTAGAATAAAATCTGAGTTGCCTGCAGTGAAAATGGCAGAGTTTCCGGATAATGCCATTTCTCAGACTATAGGATTCCTTTTGAATGACAAATGTTTCTGATGAGTCTTAGTCTGGGCAGAGAATTGCACACTTTGAGCCACCAGCAGTCAGTGACAACTTGTGTTCATTTCCTTCCAGTTTCTTATCACTGCTAATTCTCCTCCACTGGCCGTTGGCCTTTGAAAACTCCATGGGTGTTCAGTTAATAGTCTTGGCTCATATTTGGATCCAAATTAAGAAATCCAAGTAGCCTTCACGTTTGGCCTCTCCAGTCACTGTAACGCCCTCTTCCTCAATGCCTAATCAAGGAGTTTTTGCATGTGTCAGCTCCAGCCAGATTGGGATCCACGTGACGGGAAGCCCAGATTGCGGGGCAGGCAGGTGTTTGTGTGGGCGAGACAGCCTCTCCCTGCTTGACTGTAAGGGTCGGCCATAGCAGCTCGGAGCACAACCCTGTACTTGGACAGTAGGCTCACGGGCGACATACCTAGAGCTTGTGCATGGGGTCTGCTCAGAACACACACTTGCCCTTCAAGGAAGCTGTGCACATAGGACCACTGACTCTTGGTCATAGAAGCTTGGTGGGGTTAAGGAGGTTGCAGTGTAAGTCTTAAATTTGAATTTCTTTGCTTTCCTTGGCTTATGCCTATTCTTAATCTTAAAAAGGAATTTTCTGTCTGGAGCAAACTTGTAGAGGAAAGAGAACATTTGTACAGAAAGAGATGTTCTTGGCAAGCGTGTACTGTGTTTCCTGCATATTATTGAAGAGTGTTTCAAGACACTGTTTTTATTTGTCTGTTTTCCTTATGGCTCAGTTTCCCCTTCTGTTTGCTTTTATAATGAATTACAGTCCTAAGCCAAGTCTGCCATGGAAAGGATTAATGAGTAACGGTTGATACAGATATGCACATACAATTCAGAGAACCCTTTGTACTTATGACCACTTTAATTCTTTCTGATTCACTTGTTATATACTGAGAGTGTAAAGCATTGAGATAATGACTTACACGAATATTCACAAAATGGAGAATTAAATACGGGATCCTGAATTATTCTCCTATGAGACCCCAGAATGCACAATGTACTACAATCTCTTCCAAATAATTTCTTTTCACTTTGAAAGTATTGCACTAAACTTGAAAATATTTTCTTGGATTAAAAATTTATATTAACCTATTATTAATGGACTTTTTTAAAAAGAGGGAGACTTCTTTTTTTTAAAGAAATGGTTATTTTCTTAATTGCAAGATTAAATATGGAAGTATAAGCCATGTGAAAGGATACCATTGGTTATTAGAAAATTGAAAAAAAATTACAGAATTACTAGATAAATGGGTTGCAGTCATCTCTAAAAATTGTATTTAGTCAAAAAGATTAGTGGATATTTCTATGTCTGTTAATATTCACCAGCATGCTGAGAACTCTGTCAACTGAGACAGAGTCAAGTCCTGATGTGACTAGGGAACTGAGCTCAGTTAGGCAGCTGTGACCCAAGGGAAAGAGTGGCAGTCAGGAGACACGGAAACTGAGTTCCAGGTGTCCCGGCTCTGCCTCTCACAGACGTGGGGCCCAATCCTTGTGTCCTCTGAGAAACTGAGGACGGGAGAGTTGAATTCTGAGTTTTTCCCACCTGATTCTCTAACATCTAGAAGCTTTGATACTTATTCACTGAAGCTCATTTTTTCCACCTTTGTCAGAGATCATGCCCATCAAGGGAGTGAAATTAAGGCAGGACTCCACAAAAGTAGCGGTTTGTGTCATTGCCTTTGAGGAGAGAGATTGTCAGAAAGAAGTGTCTGTGGCCCTGCTTGGGGACACCTGTGCAAGTTCTGCGGCAATGTCAGGTTTGGGAAGGCTTACTTCCTGAATTCCCGTGCCTACTTACCACTTATTATCCCTGGGTTGGCCTTCCTCCTCATTTTCTCAGAATGTGCCATGTTCAATTATTCAGTTGGCTAAAGCTCCCGGTCACAAGTCTGAGGCTATGTGCCTCTCGTGAGCTGCTACAGTAACTCCATAGGTTCCTGTGGCTGCCGAGGTTACATTAAAATTCACCTATACAATACTACACCATATATTGTGATGCAAGGACGTTCTTCCGGGCGTGTTTCCATTTTCTGATTATTAGCGATATGACAAACTCTTTGTAGGAGAGATTTGTCTTTATTTTATGTTTGCTGTAAAAGTTATGAAGAAGCCAAAGATCCAAGGACTGTTTCAGAGCTTCACATGGAACATTTGGCAAACAGCATGTTTCCAAACACTTTGAAATCATTTAATTGGGCTTCTTAAGTAAACAAAGGGGGTAAACATGAATCACTTGCCCAGTTTCTTTTTCATGCTGCTATTCAAGTGATCCCTGGAAATTGTTGCAACATTGTCCTTCTTGACCTAAATTTTGTGTTAGATATTGGTTTCCACATAGTCCTGGTATCAAAGCTGTGAGTTCTTGTTCTTAGTTTATGACAAAGTTGATTATGAGAGTAACTCATTATACAATGGGCTGTCTTCAAGAAACCAAATGTATTTCACTTAATACGTTATATTCTTTTCTATAATAACACTTTTATATTATAGAGTCTATCTTGGCTGAATATACAGTGAAATTTTGGAGACTGGAGAGTTGTAAAGAATTTGGAGTCTTTTACTAATATGTCCCTAATCTGATATTCCTTAAATTCCAACAAATTCCTACTGATTTGATTTTAGTTTTATGTGAAATGTACAAGAAAGTTTGACACGCCAATGTCCTGGGACCCTAAGAAGCTAGGGAAAAGATAGTTCATATATTGCTTTAAGGAACATTTTCTGCAAATGCTTGAATTAATAATACATAAAGTAAAGCTTTAATAGAAATAAAGTATAATTAAATATCATAGTGTTTTCAATTTAGGATTATTGTATATTTACTATGTAGAATATGATGAAAAAGTTTTCAAATATGCCTACAACACTGTATTTCTTTGTGTTTACAAGATATGAAAACAATATACATCATTATTCTACAGTTGACTTATTAAAAATATTGGCAATGGAAACATATGACCATGAGTGTTAATACTCTGTAGTGGTGTCCATCGTTTTCCTCTTCTGCCATGAATTAGAAAAATATGAGTTGTCTTGGGCCACACATTAAATGCACAAACACTAACAAAAGCTGATGGGTAAAATAAAAGGTCCAAACAAGCCTTTTTGTGATGTCTGACACCACAGATAAGCAAAACAGTCTTTAAATAATCTACACATGGCCCAAGGGCTGCAGGTTGGACACCCCTGCCATTATTATAGAACATTAGATCTTCGGCTGTGAAAAGGTTCATTTTGCTTTGTAGTAACTGGACCCTTGCATTAAAATATGGAAAATATTTAGAGTTAATAACAGCAAGTACCATCACATTTTTTTCTTTTTAAATTGAAATTTAACACTGTTCAGTATATGTAGAGTTTGTATGTGGATTGCTACGCCAGTCTGTACTATACTATGAGAAGTATGAAGGCAAGTCATCTTTTGAATGTTGCTAAGTTATTTTAAAGACCAAAGAGACATTTGTGGTAAACTTTCTTCTAAATCACTGGTTATTTTTCCAGACATCAATGAATGTGAGATTGGAGCGCACAACTGTGGCAGACATGCTGTGTGCACCAACACAGCAGGGAGCTTCAAATGCAGCTGCAGTCCTGGGTGGATTGGAGATGGCGTGAAGTGCACTGGTGAGTTAGGAAATGGTAGAGATTGCTTATCATGAACTACAAGGCTTATAAATATATTAATTTTGCAAAGTCAAATTTGATTAGTGTATTACTGATTTCAGGTGCCATGCTTGCTGTTAATAATGATATAACCTTTTTCTTTCAGATCTGGATGAATGCTCCAATGGAACCCACATGTGCAGCCAACATGCAGATTGCAAGAATACCATGGGATCCTACCGCTGTCTCTGTAAGGAAGGATACACAGGCGACGGCTTCACTTGTACAGGTAGGCTCATGCTGGAAACCACTGTGTAAATGTCAATCAGAGAAGCAAGGTGCTCCATTTCTTAGACCATGCATTCTTTTTTGAAGGCTGGGTCAATTAAGAGAAAAAATTGGTTATTTGAAACTAGATGCCTATGGAATAAAAATTTGGAACCAGGTCAATTAGCGACACCTCAGAAGCTAACTCACACTCTGTCTCTTTTTATCTATCTATCTATGTGTATACACACAGAGACACATCTGCATCACTGTATATAATAATGTCATTAGTTTAATACAAATTACTCTTCCCTTTTATATTCCTTACTTTTTATAATTTTTGTGCCTATTTCTCATCGATTATTTGTTTCCTACACCAAACACAAGGGTAAGCTTGCTGCAGGAAACTGTGTAAGAAAAAAAGGATTCAATGTTGTGGATCAGACAGCAGGTACTTCTCTGACTAGCCATCATCAACATTCCCTACTGATCTATGCATGAATTTCCTAAGTCCTTTTCAAGGAATTATTTCACTTCCGGTTTTATGATATATTAATTAAATTTTCTTTGGGGGGGCTCTAATTAAGAGTCATAGAGGTAAAACAAACTGCTACCTATATTTAAACATATGTGATTAGAGATGTGATTGTACACATTATACAAATATGTGTTCATGTATATGCAACATGTTTTATGTCAAAGTTGTAGGATTAAATAGTGAGATCCCTTACTTGGTGGCTATTAAATAGGATAGCTGCTCATATAACTTGATGCGTTAATTTATCCTGAGCTCTTTGCTCATAAGAAGTCACTTAAGAACTAAGGAGGCTGAGGCCAATTAAGGGCCGAACCTAAAATCATTCTTAACTCACTGTTGGTGTCGTCATAGATGAAGTCATGGTGGTTCCTTGTGCCTAACTCAGTGATGTTTTGGCCTCATCAAACCTCTCATTACTTTTGGGAATATTCTCAAATTTCATGTATCGGGCATGGAAGGTTCGCGTGTTTGTTATTGAATGCTTGTAACTGCTAAGGAAACTAGGTAGAGGTGAAGCAGATGGGAATTTTTGGTCCCTGTGTGGTTGGCACTCTTGTTCCATCACCATCCAGGGAAGCCTGGAACTTGAGAGGTAGGCACAAACCAGGACATGTTTCCTGGCATGGATCTGCCCTCCACGCAGAGGACCTTTCTTGAAAAGGTCTTAGTTTGAATGATTCTTTTGGTTTATTAATGATTTTACATTATTAGGGATAATTTAGCATTCAGGATTCTGAATCTGAGTCCCACCTTCATTGCATACTCAACATTAGCATTCAAAAGAGAAAAACAGTGGCGGCTTCTGTGGCTCAAAGCAGTAAGGTGCCAGCCCCATATGCCCGAGGTGGTGGGTTCAAACCCAGCCCTGGCCAAAACAAAGGCAAAAAAAAAAAAAAGAGGGAGAGAGAGAAACAAATGAGTTTAAATTTGTCAAATAGGAGTTATGGTGAAATACTCCTGCACTTAGGAAGTTGACATTTAGAATAATTGTCAGACCCCTGAGGAAGAGTAACTTGCATTTCTTTCTGGCTGTAGACCTGGACGAGTGCTCCGAAAATCTGAATCTCTGTGGCAACGGCCAGTGCCTCAATGCCCCGGGAGGATACCGCTGTGAATGCGACATGGGCTTTGTGCCCAGTGCTGATGGGAAAGCCTGTGAAGGTAACTGATGGAGAAGCTGCTGGGAGCCTTGTGGGGCTTGATGAGATTGGGTTATTTAAACATTCCTCTTGCTCTTTTTTTTTTTTTTTTTAACTGAGGCGTGTTTTGGCTTCACATCTAAGCTGGTCAGTTTAGTCTATGAAAAGGTTGGGTCTCCAACTGGACTATTTCCCTTTGGGCAGAGAAAAAAATCAGCTCTCTGGCCAGGGGATCTGCAAGGGTGCACCCACTGGTTGCGGATGAGAGCGGGAAGCCAGGTGTGGGTAACTCCAGCAAGGGTACACCCACTGGTCACAGATGAGAGCGGGCAGCCAGGTGTGGGTAACTCCAGCAAGGGTACACCCACTGGTCACGGATGAGAGCGGGCACCCAGGTGTTGGTAACTCCCACAAGGAGGTCACGGATGAGAGCAGGCAGCCAGGTGTGGGTAACTCCATCAACCTATTTGTCCCCATTAATGGGGAAAAGAACTCAAGGCCCAGGTCCTCCAATTATGTCCTCTTGGAGAATTATCTTTAAATATGGAGAAATAGTTTGTGAGCTTTTCTGTGTTTTGGTTTCTAGAAATAAAGGTTTTAAAGTAACAGCAGAGAAAACCAGTCTTCTCTATATGTAGAACAATGTCCAGGGTATGCCTCACAATGTTCTCTAAATATCTAAAATATATGAACATGGAACAATCTTTCTGCAAATTTGTTCAGTACAGGACCCTTTTGGATAATTACACGTCATGATATCTCTCAGCTTAAGGCCCAGTCTTTTTGATAAGTATTGGTCAGATAGGAAGAGTCCTGGGAACCTGTTCTCCAAGGATGAATCCTTTTAGGAAACACCAGATTCTTCTCTTTACCCATACTTGTTAAATTTAAGCACAGTCTCCTTCACAGGAAAGAATTAATGACCAGTGAACTCAGATGATTTAAGTAGAAATAAACAAATGATAACAATTGTAGTACAAGTTTAAACAAGACCCTGATTAGTGTACTAGCTAATAGTTGTTCTTTGTTAACGAGACACGAACTCAGAATCGGCCTTAAGCTATGACATGTGTACAAACTCCCTCATATATTTCTATGTACGTATTTTTCTTTGTTATGAAAACATTGGGTGTTCTTTACATAGTTTATATTAAATATACAGACTTGGATATAAAGCTCCTCTGAGGAGAGAAACCAGATTATACTTTTGATCATGTGTCAAACGCCTTGTTTACCTTTGTTACTCCAGATATCCAAGGAAAACAGGTACTGTGCCACCTCTGGTCACCAAAATAGTCTCGGTGAAAGTCTTACTTCTCTTATTGCAATAAGGGAAGGTTTTGTTTATTTGTTAGTTCTGAATATAAATCATTGCTTTCAGAATGGTCATGGATGTTTAAAGCTAGTCTCAAGTCTAAAACCATGTTGACGTGTCAACTGTACAAGCAAGATATTGACAGGAGGCAGATGCAGAGAGAAGGATAGCAAAACACACACCATCCTACAGAAGACACGGGGAATCATTAGACTAATTATGCCAGTTACCACAAAGACCTCTTAAAATTTTATCTCACAATAAAAAGATGAAAACATCTATTTAAAAAAACCAAATATTTAGTCTAAAGTGGCTTGTTTGGCTCTTCACAAAAATGATGTGGACCTACGTGAACCATTATAGATGAGTTACAGAGCTATAAATTGCTTTGCCCACCACTTGGTGTGTAATAGGGACTAAGGAAGCATGTCCTATCACCTCTAAGACTTCTTCGTGCATCACAAATCACAGAAAAGTCTATAGGAGAAGAACCTAGTTTGAGGTCAGGCAGTCTTTGTTTTCTTAATACTCCCATCAGTTACCTAATTATATTTTGCATGGTTTTTCAGCAAAACATAAATTTAATCTCTCCCCTTTTTCCTCCTGTTCCTAAGACATTGACGAGTGCTCCCTTCCGAACATCTGTGTGTTTGGAACTTGCCACAACCTTCCTGGTCTGTTCCGCTGTGAGTGTGAGATAGGCTACGAACTGGACAGAAGTGGTGGAAACTGCACGGGTAAGACATCCATTTGCATTCGGATCTGCTCCCAGGAGCCTCACTGGGGCCACACAGGGCAGTCCACAGGGAACAAGAAAAGCAGAGGTGAAGGATTAGGAGTCCCCAAAATACATTCTCTGAGACCCGGCCCTGATGGGATGTGAGGTGCATAGGAAGGAGTCCAGGGCATTTGGAGGAGCTGTGTTCGTAGCCTTCGAATTCAGCTGTGGCTACAGAGGAAGGCTCGGGGTGCTCCAGCTAGCTGACTGCCCAGCCCCTTCCTTTTCTCCTTGGGTACATTTTCAGAGTTTCCTTTTGGAGACCATGTCCTGGACTTTTCTGTTGCAACACCCACTTCTTCCCACCCCTGCCCTGCCAGTGGTGACCAGAGTCCCTGGTATGTAAAGCTCAGCCCCCCATGTCTAGTGTATAAATCATTTCCTTGTCAAGCAAAAGACTCTCAGAGAACATTAAAAAAAAATTTAGTGAAGCACAGGTGCCCGGCAGGCTGACACTCAGTTCTCTTTGGCACTGACTTAAGACCTTGAAAGCCATTTGCACTTCTTCCTAGTCCACTCTTCTGCTCAAGAATATGAGGAAACCTGTTCCATTCTATATGAGCTCAGAATTCCAGGAAAAATACCGTCTTTTCAGCCACCCAAATAAGCTGTGGTACAGTGGCTTTCCAGATCAGGACCCCCATCCCCTCCCTGCAACTGCTCTGGTCTGGGGTTTTCCTAAACATTACTATGACAACAAGCCAGGCGTCTGTGTGTCTCGGGAAGTTCATTCTCCCTCTCCTCAATGCCTCAGATTACTATTAGCATCCTTCTTTCTGACCCCGTTTCTATTAGTCTGGCCCTGTCTATCCAAGTTCATGTGCAATTTGAACAAAAGAATTATCTATGCTGGAACCCACTGGAAGGTTGGATCCAAGACAAAGGTGTAGTCCCCATTCCCCCGTCCCTCCTCTCCGAATCCATTTGTCCGTTCTCGAGTATTTGTTAAGTGTTCAAAACAGACACAAGGATTGTACAGTTTGGAATTTGCCAAAACCCATGTCCTGAATATCTGGAATTCTGTACATACTTTTGGAACAGAAACTGAGAGGGAACTCTTCAACCCAGCATGATGACAGGAGAGACGCTTTGCTAGCCTGAAGAAACACGCCATGCCTCATGCATGTACATGTGTGCGGAAGCAGCAAAGTCACCTGCTCCTGAGGGCTGGTTCCCTGGGACATCTTGCTCTGACTTGACAAGATAACAAGCCACACATATTAAACATATTTTCTTAAAACCTGTGTCTGAGGTTTCAGTTTACCAAGGTCATAGCAGTGTTTTTGCCCTCAGTTACTTTGACTAGAATATTTTTTCCTAGTTGCAACGTTATGTTTTATCCTCATGACAAATTTGAGTGGTAAATGTATTCCAGAGGAAAAAGGCCAAAGACTATGACATATTTCCTTCCCGAGGGGGGTTATTTCAGAAATGGAAGATTGCATCTCTGGGTGTACTGATAACTAGTGACTTAAAAATGCTTGTTTGGAGCCCTCCGTTGTTGTCCTGTGGTGTAACGGGGACATTTGCCCTGCCTTGGCTCAGGCCATCATTCTGACCCATGTTGTTTGGTTTTAGATGTTAATGAATGTCTGGACCCCACCACCTGTATCAGTGGGAACTGCATCAACACTCCAGGCAGCTACACCTGTGACTGCCCACCTGATTTTGAGCTGAATCCAACCCGAGTTGGCTGTGTTGGTAAGATTTTTAAAACCTTTTCAGACAAGCATGCTGTTTTTTATTTTGAAAGCACAAATTCTCAAATTTGTGCAAAAGTAGTAACAATGTAGAAATTTAGACATTTCCTAAATCTAAGGAAATGAGGTTTATACCTTCAGACACTTTTCTACAGGAAAATTCCCAGTACTGTACGTGTATCGTATTTGTGGACACTTTGTATTTCCTTAGTAATGTAAATTTATAGTTTTTGAACAGTTTCTGAAGTGAGCTTGAATTTTCAACCCTCTGGTAGAAAGAATCTGCCTGACACGTTTTTGTTTGCATATGGTAAATAGACACCCGCTCTGGAAATTGCTATTTGGATGTTCGACCCCGAGGAGACAATGGAGATACATACTGTAGCAATGAAATTGGAGTTGGTGTGTCCAAGGCCTCCTGCTGTTGTTCTCTGGGTAAAGCCTGGGGTACTCCCTGTGAGCTGTGCCCCGCTGTGAACACATGTAAGTGGATGTCTTCCTATTTGTTATTATTCTAGCTCAAGCCACTTCTCCTTTCTAAATCCACAGAAGAGAAGCCATGGGAAGAGGGAGCCTCTACTTAGGTCAGGGAAGGCAGGCCAGTTCTCTCAGCCCTGGGAGGGACCTCACGCCCAATTTGGGTATCAGAAAATGGCCCCTGTTGGCTTGCAGAAAAAAGATCAGGAGATCTTATTTCTATCTGAGTGAAGAGCAGGAATTACTTTAAAGATTTTCCAGGCTAGCTCAGTTATACCTTAGTACTTATCTTTCAGGGACATGTTGATCCATCTTTCCTGTTTTTTTTTTTTTTTTTAGAGACAGAGTCTTACTTTGTCGCCCTTGGTAGAGTGCCACCGTGGCATCACAGCTCACAGCAACCTCCAGCTGTTGGGCTTGGGCGATTCTCTTGCCTCAGCTTCCCGAGTAGCTGGGCGCCTGTTACGATGCCCCGCTATTTTTTTGTTGCAATTTAGCCAGGGCCAGGTTTGAACCCACCACCCTCGGTATATGGGGCCAGCGGCCTACTCACTGAGCCACAGGTGCCGCCCGATCCATCTTTCCTCTTGTCATCCACTGGCTAATTTTGTAATCTCTAGAACAGACTCTAAGTGTTCCTGGGTGGAAGATAAGCAATTAGTTAAACAGCTATGAAATGACCTAAAAGAAAGCTTTAGAATATAATTTTAAGGACTTATGTAATAGGTTTCTAAAAAAAGAAAAAGACTTCCCTTATTTCTAAGTGGGTCTTACATTATGATTCAGAACCAGATGTAGCTTTGTTTGACAAAAGTCAGTGGCTTCTTTTTATGGGACATATTGGGATAAATATTGATTCCTTCCTTGCAGATGGGTCAGTTATTCATTTCTAAATATTTATTGGCTACCTAGAGTGGATATTTTGGATGCAAGAAAATGGATTAGACTAGATATGGCCCTCTGGGAAGATTCAACTGTGTAAGCAAAAGATGATTTCAATATATGAGCTGGAATACAATACAGACCTAAGAAAGTAAGGAAGAGCAGACACATGCCAGGCTTGGTAGAAAGAGCACATTTGGGTCAAATACAGGACTCTGCCACTTGCCACCATGAACCTCGGGCAGGGTACGTAGCATTTGTGAAACACCTCATGGAATTAAATGAAATCACTCACACTGAGCACCCAGCCCAGGGACCCATGCTCGGCAGGCCCTCCTTCCTCTTCTCTTTGAATCCCATAATGACATAAATGTATATATGATCTACATACAAATGACTGAATAACAAAAATGAAAAAAAAAGAAAGGGAGGTGGGGAGGTTCAGCTTGCACGAGGGTAGGGACTTTGTGCACTTTTGAATTGGGCCTCTGAGAACGGTGTGACATGAAGAAGAGAATCAAAAAGAGTGGATGATTGTAGAAAGAGAAGAGAAAAATAAAAGAGGAGGACAGTTAATTTTTCTGATGTTGAAAGAGGCAGACCAAGATGCAGTATTTAATTGGAAATAGCTCTCTAGATGGATAATGATTAGCAAATCCACCCTACCCCAAATCTAGGTCAGAGTTAGAACTGGAATACACACCAGACATACACATACATCTATATGCAGCATACATATAATTTCAGAAAGCCAGGACAGGGATTATCAGATTGGGGAAGATGATGACGGTTGGGAGAGAACTGATCTTAGAGTTCCCAGGATGGTGCAGCAAGCTGGGGTCATTCTTCACATCTGTTTGTATATATCACAATGCTGGTATGTGGCACTGAAATAAATGTTCTTGGGTGAAAGGCTTGGTTGAGAGAATTAATGGAGATCCAAGGACACTGTAGAAAGTTGTTTTCGGAAACCAGGGGAATCAGTATTGCCACTGGTAGAAACAGCAGGGCAAGAAAGATCTAGTCATTACAGAGAGAAATGGGATGGGAACAGCTTTTCCTGAGACTCTGTTTGGAAAGGGGTTTCAAGATGTTCTGATTAAGGTTATTCAGGGAAGCTGTAATTCATAGGAAGGAAGGCTCAGCAAAACGTAAAAATGGAGATAAGAGTAGGTCAGAAAATAAAGAGCGAGAAGAAAATCTTCAAAATGAAGTGGAGATGAAGATAGTTCACAAGCACTTAAGTCCAGGAGAGTAGCTGGGCAGTTCAAAGGCTGGAAAGAAAGCCCTTACATTTGGCACATATGTGAAAAAGCTGTTTGCAAATGACAAATTACGCAAAGATATTAACTTGCTTCAGATGGACAGAGTAACAGCTGAAGATTCCTGAAAATAAATATTTTCTATTAGGTATGTCAGTATTTCTCTCCAGGAAGACTATTTCTACAAATTTTTGATTCAAAAGAACTCAATTTGAATGCTTTGTTTCAATAGCGGAGTACAAAATCCTTTGTCCTGGAGGAGAAGGTTTCCGGCCAAATCCTATCACCGTCATACTGGAAGGTAATTCTGTCTCTTCCACCTGGAAGTGCACACATTTTGAACTTCCTTGGGTTGACTTAAAATACTGAAGAAATGCTTTTGTTTTCATTTCGACAGATATTGATGAGTGCCAGGAGCTCCCGGGGCTGTGCCAGGGGGGGAAGTGCATCAACACCTTCGGTAGTTTCCAGTGTCGCTGTCCTACGGGCTACTACCTGAATGAAGACACCCGAGTGTGTGACGGTAAAAAGTTCCTTCAGCTGTTCAGAGCTAATGTCCAAAACCAGCATACAGTTCTCAGGAAAACTGAGAATTTAGCACCACAGCACAATGGTCTAAAAGTGGATGTCGGTAAATACGTCACATATGTAGGAACTTGCACTGATGTCACTGAAATTATTTCCAGTAAGTCCTGAATCTCCCTCTTGCCCTGAGAAAAGTAAAGTTGTATTATTCTGGGCCATAAGCCCATGAACGCCTACAAGAGTTTTCCGTGCTCTTCAGAAAAGCCATTTTTCATTAGAGCAGCACAGGTCCCACTTCAGTAATGTCCATATTTAGGGCAGTTCTGGGCTTCTCCTCTCATTCCTGACCACTTACCATCTGTACTGATGCATGTAAACGAGCTTCTCTTGGAAGGCAGTCCTTTGGCTTTGTAAGTGGTGGCCACTACTCATCCTGTTTTACTAGAAAGGTCACTTGGGGCATGGACTAGGGTGAGAGAGGTGGTTTTCACCCACATACAGGAATTACACAGTTATTGAGAGACCTCCTTGTACTCCTTGCAAGGAACATTCCCTTGGCTCTCCAAAAGGCTCCCTAGGTCGCCTAGATGGAGATTTCCTCACAGAGTATCAGTTGAACATCACGGTGTAGGTGACACAGCTCTAAAACATGTGGAATTAACAAAGACCAGCTAGCATCAAGCCCTTTGCTTGACAGGGCTTTCCCGCTGCCTCACCAATGCAGGTTCACGAAGCAGTTGTCAAAGGCTTCAGGACACGTCATATCCTTCCGTGGATCTTGCAAACATGTGAGGCATATAATTGTCTTTCTGAAAGATATTTGAACATTCTAATTTCTCCACATTTCCATCTCTGCATGCCTTTGAAGATATTATGTACTCACTTATTAGGAGACTTTCTATCATTTATGATACATATGCCTCCATCTAAGAAGACAAGGGTTCCTTTTCCAGAAGCTTCTTTCCTGAAAGTGCAAACATTTGCACAGAGACACAACCCTGACGAGCCCAATACCTATTCTTTCCATCTGGATTTCAAAGTGCCTGGTGGATTTCCTCCTCTCTTGACAACATTTATGTTGACACCAAGTATCAGGCCATTCTGAAGAGTCAAGTTTTCATATTCATGTACAATTTTTTTCTTCTGATTATAGATGTCAATGAATGTGAGACTCCTGGAATCTGCGGTCCGGGGACATGTTACAACACTGTGGGCAACTACACCTGTATTTGTCCTCCAGACTACATGCAAGTGAACGGGGGAAATAATTGCATGGGTAAGTCCAAGCTTTTCTCAGTTGTGCATGAGAGGAAAAGAGCTGCCCAGTCCAGCAGTTAGTGCTCAGTGTTCTGTTACTCCTCAGGCTGAGTGCTGCCATCCGTCACCATCTGGTAAGAGCCTCCTCTCCTGTAGCCCATAAGCCTGGCATTTTTTCACCACCTCCTGTGGGTGGTTGGGAGTTTTCTTTCCAATGTAATGTTGGAAAATCCCAAACAACAGTTTAATAGTACTTCTTTTGTTTGACTGTTGGGTGTATCTTTATACAATTATATTTACAGCGCTGACCTACGGTATTAAAACATCATGAGTCGGAAATGAGAAACTCACTGCCAAAGACCAGTGGAGAATTGTTGCTAGGAGACTGGGCAGAGAATTGTTTCAAGTTTATTAACGCTGCAGCTACAAAATGATTTGGTTCTGATTTAGTTCCCCAAAATGCCAGAGGACACACTTACCAAAGTCCTTCTTCTTATAGTGGTATAGGTAGCTAGAAAGTTGTATAAGAGCAGGGTTTTTTCTGCCCTTACCAAAGTCAAGTTATAATACAATGCAAAAACAACTTTGCTTTTTGAGTATCCACTTAGAAATCTGTTGTGATTTCCCCCATGGTATCACCAAGCCTTTTGTTCTTCTAGACATGAGAAGAAGTTTGTGCTATAGAAACTACTATGCTGATAACCAGACCTGTGATGGAGAACTGCTGTTCAACATGACCAAGAAGATGTGCTGCTGTTCCTACAACATTGGCCGGGCCTGGAATAAGCCCTGTGAACAGTGTCCCATCCCGAGCACAGGTGGGTTTTAGTTTCACCATTACCAAAAATATAAGTTGATAAATTACCCATGAATTATTGGGAGAAATCAGTCTTAGAAAGGAAGAAAAGTATGCGTTTTGTATCTTCATAAGAAAAAAAATGACACACAAAGACAGCTGTTTAAATTCACACTTCATCCTGCTCCTTCTGGCTGAAAATTAAGTCACAGAATATGCTTTCTAATTTATATCCTCTTACATAACCAGGCTTATAGACTTGGCCTATCATAAAAATATCAGCTGTGCACATTGTTATCATTGTTACTGAGTTCTCCATGTAACCAAAAGACAGTAAACATTAGCCAAGCCAATGTGACAAATGAGCGAACCATAATTCCTGTTGTTTTTATTTATTTAAACCTAGTCTAGGCTGGACACAGTGGCTCATGCCTATAATTCCAGCACTCTGGGAGGGCGAGGTGGGAGGATCCATTGAGCTCAGGAGTTAGAGACCAGCCTGAGCAACAGTGAGACCCTGTCTCTACTGAAAAATAGAAAAACTAGCTGGGCATCGTGCTGCAGGCCTGTAGTCCCAGCTACATGGGAGGCTGAGGCAGGAGGATCACTTGAGCCCAGGAGTTTGAGGTTGCTGTGACCACTCTAGCCAGGGTGACAAACTATGACTCTATCTCAAAAAAATAAACAAACACACAGCAACAACAAAAACTAGTCTTGTTCTAAAAAAAATAAAAGGCATCCTACAGAGATGTAAATGTAAAATAAGAAGTAAGCATAAAGGGAAATGGCAAACAAGAGTCAGAAAGTTAGAGCAACAACAAGGCTAATATAGAGTCTAAGCCAGGAATTCCTACGCATTTGCCAGAGATGAGCAATAACTTTAGCTGCAAACTTGCAAGCAGCTCATATGAAAAAGGAAATATAATCCAGTAGAAGATTCTCAACTATCTTAAAGCAACCTCAACACTTAAGTGCAAGTTTTCTTGATATTGAGATCCAAGAGAAGTTTCTTCCTTTATATAGATAGAGAGAAAGACACTGTATATTTTTTGTCTAACAAAAAAGTCTAAATTACATCCTGTGAGTAAATGAAGTAAGACTTTGGGACAGTGTTCTCATAGTATACAGTGTAGGTATGATATGTATCACACACATTATGATGGCATGGTTTACCAGTGTTATGATCTGCATTAAACAAAACTATCAGGCAAGATATGATTGGGGTATTCTGACGGGAAATCCTACCCCATTCCCATCAAATCTATGTGTGGCATTACTTGATTGTCCATGTAGCAGAAAGTTATTTTTTTCATAAAATGTACCATTCCATCCAATGTTGACTCAAGAAATAAAGTCATAACCCCTGCATTTAGAATTTTATGATTTATCTCTACCCTGCAAAATGTTTCTAGACCAGGGTTTGGCAAACTACAGCCTGTAGGCCAAATCCAGCCCACCACCTATTTTTGAATAGCCTACATGCTAAGAATTATTTTTATATGTTAAATGTTTTGAGAAAAAATTAGAATAATATTTCATACATGAAAGTTATGTGAACTCCAAATTTTGGTGCCTATAACTGAAATTTTATTAGAACATGGACATACTAATTTATTAGTATGACTACACCACTTGCAAAGCCTAAAATATTTACTCTCTGGCCATTAACTGAAATTTTATTAGAACATGGACATACTAATTTATTAGTATGACTATACCACTTACAAAGCCTAAAATATTTACTCTCTGGCCATTTAAGAAAAAGTTTGCTGGCTCGGCACCTGTGGCTCAACGGGCTAAGGTGCCAACCACGTACACCTGAGCTGGCAGGTTCAAATCCAGCCCAGGCCTGCCAAACAACAATGACGGCTGCAACCAAAAAATGGCCAGGCTTTGTGGCGGGCACCTGTAGTCCCAGCTACTTGGGAGGCGGAGGCAAGAGACTCACTTGAGCGCAGGAATTGGAGGTTGCTGTGAGCTGTGATGTCAAAGCACTCTATCCAGGGTGACAGCTTGAGGCTCTGTCTCAAAAGAAAAAGAAAAAGTTTGCTGACCCCTGGTCTTGAACAATGACCTTTAAAAGTTCGGATCATACATACTGATTAGTAAAATATCTGGGGGTATATATATACATGATGTGTGTGTTTACATGTAAAATATATGTGAATATGTATGTGTATATATATTTATTTTCAATCATATTGAAAAGTGCTTTTATTATTTTGTGAACAGTTCTAATATGAAATACACACATGAAAGTAACTTTCTTAAAGATTAGGTTTTCCAAAAATAGAAATCCCACTATTTTCTTTTTTCCCCTAATGGATTCATTGCACACTCTTTGGGAGACCACTTTGGACACCCTTGGTATAGACCAACATTTATTTTCATAAATAACTCTGAGTTTTAAAAATCTATGTGCTCTTGAGTAAGATGTAAGATTCCTTCTTCATGTTGAATACTCATCAAATCCAGACATAGAAACTCCTTTGATATGAAATCTATGTCTATTTTAGGAATCTCTGTGATTTCTGTGGATGACCAATGCCAGCTGGCATTACACTTGTTGGAAGTGGGCATTTCTAGATTAAGGAAATCAAGCACTAGGTGAATGACATGCTATATTTTGGTTAAAATACTTCCAGAAATTTTTTACTAATTTTTACTAAGTGTGGCCAATAAGGCAATCACCATCTTAACCTTACACTTACATTGATTATATTACCAGTTAACAGACATGATCTGGAATTACAGAATCCTGGAATAAGAAGGGACCACCACTGGCATTTAGTACATACTTTATTATCTATCAAGTTGGATCAATTCAGGCAAGAGGAAGACAGACACAAAGGGAGAGAAGGAAAGGGAGAGAATATGGGAGAGTTGTACCCAGTGAAATCCAGCTGCAAAAATTGAAGAAATGTTGAAGTTTGGTTGATTGATCCAAATTAGTCATTGCATAATCTCATGTCAAGAACTTGGCTAGATTTTCTATGGTTTCCCTCAGACTATTGAGAAAATGGTTTAGTTCCCCAAACCCTAGATCTCTGACTGCAGAGGAGAGAGAGGCACCCTTGCCTGTCTTTGGGTTCAGAGCTGAACAGTGTTCACAGTGAAATTCGAACTTCTCCAGGCAAGGTCAGATGAAGAAATGGCACATGATGTGGAGGCCTCCACTTTTCTCGCATTGTCATGTCAGCATGAGGGCATTTTTCTTCCAATATTCTTCTTACAGCCAAGTTGACATCAGAGGAATTTTCACATTTACTTTTTATCTTAAATTATTCAAAATACAAACAAACACCTTTCAAGAATGCTTACAAATTAATTTCTTGCAGACCAGTTATTGCTCTTTAGTGACCTCCTCCACCCCCTAACACCTTTGTGTAATCATTGCAGATGAATTTGCTACACTCTGTGGAAGCCAGAGGCCAGGCTTCGTCATCGACATTTACACTGGTTTGCCCGTCGGTAAGTTATGCCAGTGTTGTCAGAACTTTCTGTTTTTGTGTTAGGAAAAGGAGTACACACCATTATTTTCTTCATTTGCTTTTTTTTTTTCTTGCAAGGAAAATTTGTTAAACAATGCCTTTAGCTTTGTAGAGACACCGATTCTTGTTTGAAGCAAACTGTGCAAACACCCCGGGTAGCTCCACCTAATTGGCACCAGCATTTCTTACTTATGATTAAGGAGACTGGAAAGCTTTTCAGAAAATTACAATCAAGCTTAGTGAAACCAACCCTAGGCATCAACAAAGGGGGAGATTCTGGGAGCAGGGCCAGCTGACATTCGATTTCCCACTCCTTCCTTCTGACAAGGACCGAGTTCAATATGATTTTTCACACCAGTCCTTTCATGTTTGTAAGTTGTTCACATAAAGCTCCTTTTTTATCTCACATGGAATCTCCCCAGGTCATCTGCTTTGGGAATTTCGATGCGAAATAAAACTCCTTTCAATCTGAGGCCTCTTCTGGTAACTGAAGCAGAGACCATGACAGTGGAAGAGATGCTTGTGCAAGATTCAGAAGTACTGCACAGCATCCAGCCAGTGTAGGCAATGCTCTTGTGGTTTAAAACCGAGTAACATAAAAGTAGATGGAAGACGATTGCATTCTCAGAGTTCTTCCCCAGCGTGATTTATATGTATCCTTAGATACCCTCTTCAGGCTGAGCGCTTGTGTCTAGCAGCAAACATCGCCACTTGCTTTGTTCCACCTTATTCCTAATAAGTAAACTGAAATCCACATCAACCTTTCCAGTGACCTTGTTTAAGAAAACAAGAGTCTGGTCCAGCAATCAGCCTGGCTCCCATATAGTGCCAAATCCATATGACTCCACAGTCTAGTCAACGTCCAAAGAAACTTCATGGTTTGGAAAGAAAACCTGCTAAATGACATTGGCATGAAACACCTGGCCCTAGCTGCTTTGTTTTTCTCCTTCCCAAAACAGATCTTTCAGTCTTCCTAGAATCTGTGATCGGAAGATAAGTGGTCTCTAATAGTAATGGTTCTCCGTGGACAGACCAGGCATGTACCCCAGCAAGGCTGCCCTCCAAGGCTGGCAGTGAGCAAGGACCCAAAACAGCATGAGCATCGTCTGCTAAAGAGCTGGAAAGGCCTCAAACATCATCTAGTCCAAATGCCTTGCTTCATGTAGGAGGAGACAGAGGCCCAGAGAGGGGAAGGGACTCACCCAAGGCCACCTAGCTAATTAATAACAGAGCTGAGCCCAGAACCCAGTCCTGACTCATAGCTGACTTTGCCTCTAGCTCTTGAAAACGAGAAATCTGATATTTAGCAATATACTTATTGTTACCAAATTCCACAATGATAAATATTTAGATGACTGAAAAATGTGTTTTAGTTAAACTTTATACTCTCCCTTTGGATGATCTTAAGACTGTTGGCATGTGGAATCCATGTGTATAGGGTTAAAAGTATAGCACATTTCTTAATATTGTCTTAAAATATAAACGTCTGCAAGTTGAAGTTCAAATAAAACACAGACAAGAAAAAATATAATTTTTTATATATCCTTTCGCTATTTTTTCCTAACAATGGCTGGAAATTCGACTCAGTCTGTTATGTTAAACCTGATAATAATTCAGCACTTATATTTAAAATGCTCAAATGTGAATATAATATTTCATGGTTTAACCCATACTGAACAAATGACATCTGAATTGGTTTTCTGTTTGCTGGTAAACATAGTCATGGCGTTACTTCACGTGGCTTTTTAACAACACAAATGACAAAGGTATGAAAAATCCAAAAACATAATTGCCCGTGTTCAGAATAGCCATGCACACTTTTTTGAGATTCGGAGCTGGTTGTTGCTGTTCTTATCGTTGTTTGCCAACAAACAGATCAGTTTGCCTGCGAACAAAATCAAACCCTTTAAAAAAAATAAATGTAGAGTCTGTCAAATTTCTCCTTTAAATCAGGTTGGTTTCCAAGTGTGATCCTTGTAAAACTGCAGCATCTCTTGAAGCAGCAGTTCTCACCCTGCAGGTCGTGACCCACAGGAACTTTATTAAAGGCCCGCGCATTAGGAAGGTTTAGAACCACTGCCTTGTGGGCTCTCCTTGAGTCTGTGGCCATTTCCCTACAACTTATACAAAGGGGGTCCCTGATGCCCTTTGGCTCCTTACTATAATAAGTAAAATATCTCAACAATAGTAACAGAAACCTACTGAATTGGGAAGACTTGTGATTATAGACTTAGACTTTACATATGCCCCTCGTTTCATCAAACTCTGCCAAGATGGAGGGACCCTCCAGGATAGCAAGCAAGTCGGTAACAGGCCTGTGAAGACCGTGTTAGGCTGATGCAGAACAACATGAGGGAGGAAGGACTGCCTGTTAGCAGAGTCCTTAGTGTCAAGTCCTGGCCGCTCACTCACTGGCTGGTGGTCCCAGCACATTACGTACTCTCACTTGGCCTGGGTTGCATCGCCTGGGTAGTGAGGATAGACCACCTCATAGGGGGGCTGTGACAACTCAGTGAATAAAGACGGGTTGAAGGTTTGAGAAATGCACCAGGCTTGTGCAAGGGAGATGCTATTAATACTATTATAATTCATATTAGTATTACTGCTGTCATACTAGAGGGCAATTCCATGGTCAGGGGTGCAGAGAAGGTAAGACAGAGATAGGACCAGGCCAGACTGGTGAGGAGGCCAGGCCTGCTCAAAGCCACCTTCTACAACTGGCCAGCCCTGCATTAGCAGTCCAGCTTCTGGCTCTGCTTTCACTCTGACTTTGTTCCTATTTTAATCCTAACCAACCCACTTCCAGACACCGGTTCTTAACAGATTTGAATTACTGTCTGCCATGTGGAGTTCTACAGACAGAGCCCAGGCCAGCCCCCGCTGCTAGAAGCACACACTCTCCTTCGACTATGCTGACCTCATCTTCACAGCCAGGCCTGGCCCCGCTTAACATCCCCACACCTGACCTTCCTCCTTTCTAAAGCCATAAAAAGGAATGTGAAAGATCAGAGTTCTCTGTGACCGTGGGCTCCTCCTCTGTTCTTCACCAGAAAACTTTTCCATTTACACTAAATACCACTGCACACTTGAGATGGAAAGACTGTTTACACTTGGAGATCACATTTATTCTCATTTGATGTATCTGCGGTACTCAGTAGATACAAGGATAGCTGTACCTGTAAAAAGTTGACATTCTGAAACAAAACCAAAATTTAGATAGACTGGTGATTCTGGAAAGTGGTTTAGTTATCTCAGGTTACTGTTCATTGGCATTCCCTCTTCCTGTCACCCCCTACCCGCCCTGTGCCCACGCGTGTGTGCGCACACACACACACATGTCTTCCTGTCTTACCCTGACTGTCACTCACGGGTGACCACTCTGTTTTTAGATATTGATGAATGCCGGGAGATCCCAGGGGTCTGTGAAAATGGAGTGTGCATCAACATGGTAGGCAGCTTCCGATGTGAATGTCCGGTGGGATTCTTCTATAATGACAAGTTGTTGGTTTGTGAAGGTAAGTGGTGTTGTGACTTTGTCATATCCATAAATGAGCCAACTGATGAGCCACTTTACCACACTTGTCAAGTTTCACAGCACTGATGTTCTAGAATGGCATCAAGCTCTAGAAATAGTGAAGGGCATGGGCCAACATGGAATTCATACAAAAGAATACACTAACTCCCAGTGGAAAAACCAGGATGTGCATGCCCCAGCCCCCTTCCCCCAACACACAATGCATTAGATTTCCCAGCTGATATGAAAAAGCTTTGAGTTTCTTGGTATGTCAGATCACTCTTTTTTTTTCACATTGCTTGAAAGTGAACATGAGTGGACAGTCATCTTGAGTTGACTCACAATTCATGTTCGCTTCCAAATGGAGACTTTGCTACTCCCAAGTGAAAACAAGGTTAATGCAAATATTCCAAATGTATGAGAGAATTCCAAATGGCAAGAACAGCAAATTTGATTTATATGAAGAATGTTGGCATGCATGCAAAGGGTACTTTTCTCATTTTCAAGTTACCTCCTATTGCCATGTGTATGTGCTGTGATCCTGAGCATTCCTTATAGCACGTCATATTTTTTCCTACATCTGGGAAAGATAGTGTTCTTTTATATTTTAGTAAAAGGGATATTACTGGTTATTAAATATACCATGTGCCCTAGGATCGCTGGAATAATTTTCTACTTAATACTTAAACTTAGAGCCCATACCAGACTTTTTCATCATGTTTGAAAGGGCTGTTACCTCTTAGAGTATATCTTATAGCACATATGTCAACATTGTAATATTAAGAAAACCCTTTTTTAATAAACTTGAGACAACCAGTTTATACTATGAGTAAAATTATTGCCCTAACCATGTACTTATTAAGTTCTTCTCACCAGGGTGAGCACATGTGGGCACATGTCCCTTACCCTGCCTGCTGTGTGGGTTAGCGGGAATGGGGTGGCTGCCAGTCGGAGCCTTCCCAAGGAGAGAGCAAGTCAGATCTTGGCCCCAGTCCCCAGGCATTGGGAAGGCATCTAGGAGCAAGTACCTAGAGAGGAAGTGTGGATATGGGAGAGGAGAAGGGAGCCCTTGGCAGGTGCTCTTATGGTGCTAGAGATGCTCACCTTCCTCAAAGCCACACCCTTCTCTCACACAAGCCTCAGGATGCCCACCACCTTCTCAGGCCAGTTCCCCATCTTTTCCATTCAGAGATCCCTTTGACGATGACTTTACCCAGGTACCTCTTTGTTATTTACATTTCCTGAAGCAACAGCCCTTGGCCAGAACCCATAGGCAAGGGCACCCATGAGCACCACGTCAACTAGACCTCGCTGTATCCGTGAGACTGAGAACACACAGCTGTACCAGTGCAAGGCATTTGGCTGTCAGGGCAGCAGTCAGGGGGTATTGAGATAACTGCGTACTCTAATGTTTGGTTTCTGTTATGCAGAATATCCATCTTCAAGGTGAGCATTTAATCTACGATCAGTTGCTTTCTAGCATACTCCTAGCTCTCAGAATCAGAAAATGAAGGTGGATTTAATACATGCCTCAGCTGACATTGAAAGTGGATTCAACTCACTGAAATTGGAGTGGATTCCAGAAGTGATTTAGGCAGCCTCCATACATCTGCTCCCCCAATGTCTGCATAATTTTCAGCTGTTATAGCGCAGGAATGCTTGTCCTTGCTATCATTTGGCTTCTCCTGTGGCACAGTGTATCTCCTGTGTTTCTATGCACCTTTAATTCAGAGCAGGCAGACCTAGTGAGTGACGTGGTACCAGGTATATTGTAACCCACGGTGTGCCAAGTCAGAATCTGCATTTTAACAAGATCCCAATGTCACATAGACATTAAAGCTTGAGACATTCTATTCTCTAGGTTTTACAGCTTTCCAGACAAAAGCAGTCTTGGGCTTTGAGCAAATACAAGGCTTCCTAGGCTAGGAATCTGTATCTTTATCAAGTCATGGTCCTAGCCAAGATTTCATAACTTTTTTTTTAGACATGAGCATCTTTAGAGTTTATACATAGTCATAAATCAAGTACTTGAATTTATAAATAATATTACTAACATGGAAAACTTAGATAATGAGTTTTTAGTCTTCTGTTCTCTTTTTACTAAAAAAAAATTAGACTTTATTTTCAATTTTAGGTTCACAGCAAAATTAAGAGGAAGGTACAGAAATCTCAGATCCTCACTACTCCCCCACACATAGCCTCCCTCATTATTAACAACCCCTATCCCAGAGTGGTATATTTGTTATAATTGATGAACCTACATTGACACATCGTTATCGCCCAAAGTCTATAGTTTACATCGAGATTCACTCTTGATGTTGTACATTTTTATGAGTTTGGACAAATGTATAATGACCTGTATCTACCATTATGGTATCATAGAGTATTTCCACGGCCTTACAGAGCCTCTGTGCTTCCCCTCCCCGACTCCTGGCAGCCACTGATCTTTTCACCATCTCCCCGGTTTTGCCTTTTCCAGAAGGCAATGTGGTTGGAATCATGCAATATACAACGTTTTCAGATTGGCTTTTTTCACTTAGTAATATGCATTTAAGTTTCTTTCATGTCTCTTCATGGCTTGATAGCTCATTTCTTTTAACATTAAGTAATATTCTTTTGTCTATATGTACCATAACTTATCCCTTCACCTACCCACAGACATCTTGGTTGCTTCCAAATTCTAGCAATAATGAATAAAGCTGCTATAAACATTCATGTTGTCTCATCAAAATAAGAAAATAGAAACCCGTTTCCATGTGTGAGGCTTCAGTGACTGGACACCAGATTCTGTTCTCCTTCAAATTAAACTCCCTCTCGTACTTGCAGACATTGATGAGTGTCAGAACGGCCCGGTGTGCCAACGCAACGCCGAGTGCATCAACACTGCGGGCAGCTATCGCTGTGACTGTAAGCCGGGCTACCGCTTCACCTCCACGGGACAGTGCAACGGTATGTAGAGACCCCTGGCTGGGTGTGCCCATCCCACAGGTCGTCTTCACCCACGTTCAGGGACCCTGATTTCTTTTTGAGATAGTTAGGCTGAAGAATACGTAATTTAAGATTTAGATTGATGAACTATAGTAATTAAATTGCCAAAAAGGAAAATTGTTAAAATGCTTAACCATTTCGCTTTTTTCTCTCTTTATAGATGAGATGTTTGCAAAACAAGAACTAAACCCCTTACATAAGTAGATTTCTTATTTGCTTATCTATTGTCTTGCCTGCAAACACCCACCCCTGCACACATACACAAGTATGCACATTCTCTCTCTCTCTTCCCCTCCCTCTCTCATAACTAGTATTTGGAATCAAATAAGTTTTTTTTTTCCTTCCACAGAACCCCCCTTAGGCAGATGAGCTTTTCACCATTCTTGACCATATACCCCAAATCTGGATGCTGAAACCCTCCTGAGATGGGTCAGATTAACCTGCATAAACTAAACAAACAAAACAAGCAATATCACTTTTATTTCCAAACATCTTAAAAGCCCACAGCACACATTAAAAGCCTATTAGTAGCTATAAACCACTTACAGTAAATGAGAAACCGTTTTCCCAAGTGGTTAGACTTTTGTTGTTGTTATTATTGTTGGCTTCTGTCAGGGATGTGGTAGAAATAAGAAGGTTGGGTGTGTTACCAACTTAAATGGATGATAAAGTTGTTCAGTCTCTGATGGCATCTTGTAGACATTGGTATGAAAATTTAACACTGGTGTTTCAGCCCAGGAGCCATATAGTACCTAGGAATGATTTTCTTGCAAGTTTTTAAGTAATTATGAATTATTAGATATTTAGCAGAGAGGTCAGGAAAGAGTATGTTATTTTGCTTATGGCTCATTTCGCAGTGCGTTTCCTAGGTATTATATGCATTCGTGAACACAGGGGAACATAGTCAGATTTTCCTTGGATTTCCTTGCCTACCAGTGATTAAGTGAGAGGAAGTCCACTGCTCTCTGTCGGGTATTTTGCATTGTTTTATGAGGCCTTGGTGGGAAGAGGGTGTAATAACAGAACAAAAAAATCACTTTGAGAACCAAGACTTGTTTTGTTGAGTTTAAAGGAACATGTGCAAGTATTTAGGATTTTGTCAACAGGGCTGTTGTTATACGTGTATTAAAAATACAGGACAGGAAAAGTAGGGACGTCTCTGATATGAACCACAATACCCTAGTGAAACTTGGCATAGATATCACTTCCCTGCATTTTGCTTGTAATTTATATTTCCTTAGAACTGGGTGAAATAATTCCAGTCAAAATAAAGAATTGCTGATAATATAGAATGTGTCATTTCACACAATTTGACACTCATGTAAGAAGTAGGACAGAGCTATAGATAAAGACAGGACATTCAGCCTTAGCCTGCTGGAGCTTAAGCTCGTCAACATTTTTTTGGTGGAACATGAACATACAGAAAATGCATCTGGCCTTACCAGCAGTAAGTGTTGTGGGCAAAAGTTATCTGTAGCCAAAAGCTCAATTTCTCCCGTTCATTGAAATCTTCAAAAGAAAAGGAATGTACATGAGTTTTGCAACTATTCGGCCTCCAGAGTTAAAACTTCATTCTGGAAATGTCTTCATTTATTTCTCACTTTTTAAATCTTTTAAGATATCTTTAAATAGTATCCTGTACTTAGCATTTTTCAGGCATGTTGCAAAGTACTCCTCTCAGCCTGCATTTAAAATGGAAAGAACTAAAACTTTCTCTCAATGATAAGATTTTAATTTGAATTCACAAACACATCATTTCAAACCTCAAATCGAATCTGGCTGTAGCACCCGCACTGCTGCTGAGAGATTCCAGAGAACAGTTAGACATCCAAGCTCAGGATGCTGCTGTGACCTCTGTGGCTGGGTCAGTTGGAGCAAATGCAGCCCTCTTCTGAGAGGTCTTCCCCAACTAAAGGCAAGAGATACTTTTGTTCACAGCCACCTCTTCCAGGGTGGTGGTCTCCTCTGTCTCTGCCGATGAGGTTTTTCCAGGAGTCTGTTCATACCTTCTAATCTGACCTCACATAGAATCTCCGGAGAGGTTAAATCTTGTTGCTTATAGAAACCTAGTTTTCTGATCTCAGACAAAGTGAAAACTTTACGACTAAGTTCTCTAGAACTGTTCACTTTCTGTTTCACCAATAGAACCTCAAAGTACTCCATATTTCATTTTTTTAAAACCATCATGAACTGGGACCACAGAGGAAAGACAGTTCTTTGCTAGGGAGATCCTTCATACCCTCTGCTTCCTTGTGTGACCCAGAGGTAAAACAGACCTGTTCTCCTGCGTATTCCTGGACACAGGTGCCAAAGGTTTGGGCAACTGTGGTAGGCCCTTCCTCAAGTTCAGCTCCCTTCATAAACTTTGGAATGGAAATCAAAGCCTATTCTGGGAAGCAGTTTGCTCATTTTAAATCCATTTTCTCAAGCAGGAACACTCAATTTATTTTTATTTTTATTTTTATTTTTTTTAGCGATAGAGTCTTACTTTGTCACCCTTGGTAGAGTGCTGTGGCATCACACTGCTCACAGCAACCTCCAACTCCTGGGCTTAGGCGATTCTCTTGCCTCAGCCTCCTGAGTAGCTGGGACTACAGACACCCGCCATAATGCCTAGCTATTTTTTTGTTGCAGTTTGGCCAGGGCTGGATTTGAACCCACCATCTTCCGTATAGGGGGCTGGCACCCTACCCACTGAGCCATGGGCACCACCCAAGGGAGCACTCAATTTATTTACTAGAATTTCTGTGTGGCTAGCAGTAAATTCTAAGTTGCTCTATCCCAACTTCTCTTACTGACACAGTTAACCTCATTTGGGACTGTTGAACGGTAAAGTGACCCATCAGCTCTAGTAAGTAGGAGGCAGCAATAGAGTGGCAACCTGAATACATGAAGCAAAGCAGGTGACTGTTCTTGGACAGTCTGGGTTGCTCTGTGTGCCAGAAAGTGCCCGTTCCCAATGGCTGTGCGCTCAGAAGACAGGGCAGGAGACCAATGAGTCTGGATTAGTCACTTACGAGCAGGATGCTGTGTGTCCTAGAGCATTGACTGCAAAGTGGCCACTGTATTATTCTCTTCCATTTCCTCTACACATAGTCTTGAAAGCTTTAAGAAATTGGAGACATATTTAGGCATGTAATTACATCATTTTTTGAATTCATGCATTAAATTCTGCCCTCAGACAATCAGACTTCAGGAAAGCAACCAAGAGGCAGGTGATGATAAATATAATTTAGAGCTTAAAGACTGGCAGGAGTAAGAGGAGGGAGCTTTTCTTCAAGGGAATATGAACCAAAAAAAAGATGATGTCATTAGGATTGTCACGTGCTGACAGGAGCTATGTGTGGGCAGGAAGGCTTGGTTAAGATGGAAGGAAAGGTTTTAGGGGTGAGACAAAGCAGGTGCAGTTTGAGGAACAAGAAATGATGTGGGTTGTCCATTAAAAAGAAAAGAAGACTTGATCTTAGCAACAGGAGTTATTTGATTTTGGTATAAATTTCTAAAGAAGGCCATGAAATATCTATGCTTTGAGGCACTAAATCTTAACTAGACAAAATACTTCAATTAATTCCATAGTTTATAATGCTGAATAGGCAGAAAATCAAACAGAAAAGCCTCCTGGCTTGAAGTTTTCTCCCCCATTCTACTTCTAAGTCTTTTTTTTTATCTTTCAGAACATTTTTTGATTACTTCCCTATTTTTCATCATGTCTGTATTATTAACATACTCTGAATACTCCTAGTAGATGAGAGTAAGTATTAACCAGTTTGGGGGCAAAAATAAATATAATGTTAACATTCATTTTACTAATTTAGTATAGAGCTAAGATCACTCCTAAGTATAATACTTGGAAGTAAGTTATTTAATTAGATTTTGTCTTCTAAGTCTCCCTTTAACATGCTTAAGATGTTTTTATTTACAGATCGCAATGAATGTCAAGAAATCCCCAATATATGTAGCCATGGACAGTGTATTGACACAGTTGGGAGCTTTTATTGCCTTTGCCACACTGGTTTTAAAACAAATGCTGACCAAACCATGTGCTTGGGTAAGTATGTAATCATCATTTTATTTTTTTTCCAATATATTATTGAAAAATTCATTGTCATCTGAATACATGTAAAATTTAATACTAAATCTTTTAGTAGTTATTTTGCTATTTACCAAATAAAAACACAGGCAGGTATACAACAGCGACATCCTGGCAGTCTGAAATAATAAATCCCTTTCTTGATATTCATTTGCCTGTAAATTTAGAAGAACTTTTGACTAAGGGGTAAGTTGAGAAATGTAGTAAGACAAAGAATTTTTGCTAATGTTGATTACTATTCTTCCATAATATTCATGTGGGTTTGCTTTTGAGTGTAAGAATAAGTATATTTTGAGAATGGTCTAAAGTTTATACCAGATTCTCAAAGTCAAATTTACAGATCATACAGAGGCAAAAAAAATAAAAAGTTAAGAATCATTTTTTTTTCTAGGGGAAAAAGAACTCACGATTTTAAATCTCTTCCTTGATTTCAATACTGTCAGGATGCTGGTTTAGAGTAAACATCAGACTTCAAACATGTAATTGACCATTTTCTCCCTAGGATTCTTTTTCTTTTTCTTTTTTTTTTTTTGAGACAGAGCCTCAAGCTGTCACCCTGGATAGAGTTCCGTGGCATCACAGCTCACAGCAACCTCCAATTCCTGGGCTCAAGCAAGTCTCCTGCCTCTGCCACCCAAGTAGCTGGGACTACAGGCGCCCGCCACAACACCCGGCCGTTTTTTGGTTGCAGCCGTCATTGTTGTTTGGCGGGCCCGGGCTGGATTCGAACCTGCCAGCTCAGGTGTACGTGGCTGGCACCTTAGCCCACTGAGCCACAGGCGCCGAGCCTCTTTTTCTATTTTAAAGCAATATCCATTGAGTCTTTGGGGAATTTCAGGAACATGAGTCAGTTTTAGAACTGGAGGAAGAATTACTAGAGTCCCCTTTAAAGTGCTTGCCTTTGACTATAATGGTCATCCTGAGTATGAACATCTTCATTTTAAAACTTTAGTTTTAATTTTCTCCAGAATAATAACGAGTTTTCATTAAAGGAGTGTAATTAGTCCTGCACATCACTGGGCAGCTAACCCTTACATAGCCGTGAGACTTTGCCCAAGTTTCTCTTTCATCCATCTTAATCTTACAGAATGCCCCTAAAAAAAAAGAACCTGCCTTACCAAAGATCTGCACTAGCCTGGCTAAAAATGAATCAAGACAAAAACTCTTGGTGTTGGCAGTGACTCACTTGAGTGTGGTCTCCAACCCCCCCCCCCCGCCCCCACTCACACACACACACACACACACACACACACACACACACTCTAGAGCAGTGGTTCTCAACCTTCCTAGTGCCACGATGCATTTTCATTGTTACAAAGGGGTCGCGACCCACAGGTTGAGAACCACTGCTCTAACGTCTCTTTGGATCAGCAATTGCTTCCTGATTCGGGACCACAAGTAATTTATCTTTATGTCCCACATGTAAAGGAAAGGAAATCCCAATTCTAATTTTGCTGTCCTCAGGAGTTACCTTCCACCCTCTTTCTCCTTTTGCCCCTTGCCTACCTCATTCTTTCAGAGCAAGAGTATCAACTTTGTTTCATTTAAAGTTTTTACATCCTCCTTAGTATGGTGTGTCAATACACGTTTCTAGGCAGCTAGAAAGATGCTAGCTGCTGTGACAAGATGTAAAGACATGTAAGATGCCAGAAAAATTTTGGAAAAGAGTCTAAGAGAAAAGTCGTAGACCAATAAAAAGCCAAGTAACGATGCAGGCGTGTGTGAGAAGACCACTGTGCCATCACAGTGAGATAATTTAAAAGAGTGAGGTGAGTTGTCATTGATGGGAGTTGTCCTGTGCTTTTAGTGGTGATTGAGAAGGAGGAAGAGATGCCGACAAAGGCAGAGGAGCTAGAAAAGCCGTGTTATTTTGTTGACTGATCGTGGTGTAAAGCCGGGGAGTCAGTGCTTTTTGGTAAATTGGAGGGAGAATCTGAAAGACTGAAATTTGCCAAAGGTGGCAACCCAGATACACGCAGAATTTTTTCCATTTTCAAGTGGAAATATTTGAGAAGAGTAACAACGGAGGATAATTCTGGAAGTAAATAGGATAGAATAATTCTCATTCAGGCCTCATGTCCTTAGCTTGCTCACCTTTCTCATGCCAGCCGAGGACAGGGTCTATTAGTCTCCTGCCTCTGGCTGAGCTACCACTGGTGAGGCTAACACCAACTTCAAGAAGTTCTCAGCCTCCATGAGAGACTGTCCGCAATGCTCTTTAACCCTAGGAACCGTGTAACCGCTTTTTCCATTAGTAATTTTATTTCTCCATGGCCTTTCTTCCTACTAGATATCAACGAGTGTGAAAGAGATGCCTGTGGGAATGGAACTTGCCGGAACACCATTGGTTCCTTCAATTGTCGCTGCAATCATGGTTTCATCCTGTCTCACAACAATGACTGTATAGGTGCGTGTGGGAAGAGGTGCTTCACCTGAGGAAGTCTGTTCATCTGTGTTCCTTGCAGTCGGCACCATCTCCTGTGCTCCAGCTGTCTTTTTTTAATCTATGCTATCTTATGCATAACAGTTAGTTACAGGACTTGTCAAATATAATGTGTCGAATATAACATCAAACATACTATGGTAGTCCCCTGCTTAACTGCAGGGGATACATTCCAGACCCCTAAGTGGATGTCTGGAATCCACAGATAGTGCCAAGCCCTGTTTATACTATGTTTTTTCCTATTTGTGTACGTATATACCTACGATAAAGTTTAATCTATAAATTAGGCATGGGAAGAGATTAATAACAATAACTAATGAGAAAATAGCACATTTATAACAATATACTGTAATAAATGTTATACAAATGTGGCCTCTCTTTCTCAAAATATCTTATTATACTAAACTCCCCTATTTTTAGACCACCATGGACCTCAGGCTCAGGCAACTAAAACCCTGGAAAGTGAAAACATAAGAGGAGGACTCCTATAACTATGTCCATTACTCTTATTAAAATGCTCATTAGCAGCTGTACTTTTTTATGTCTACTTTGCTGTGAAGTAAGCAAATGTCAGAATAAATGGAATTTATTAAGTTTTGAAATACACAATAGCAATTTTTGTGTAGAAATTACATCATTCACGAATAGCATGAACCTTCTTGTCTAGAAGTTTCACTATAGCCTCCATTTAAAAAAATAAATTATTGGAAGGCACCTGCAGCTCAAAGGAATAGGGCACTGGCCCCATATACCGGAGGTGGCGGGTTCAAACCCAACCCTGGCCAAAAACCGCAAAAAAAAAAAATTAAAATTAAAATTAAAATAAAGTATTGAATCTATAAAATCCCCCTTGTAAAAGATGCTAGACAAGAGTAGTGAATCAACTTTTCATTTTATTTTATTGTGTTATAGGCTAATTTAAATAGTTCTAGTTGCAAGAATAGTAAATAATGTCTTTAGTGAATTAGGTATTGGTAAATCAGTTTTAGCTTTTAAAAATAAAACCTAAAGTAAAATCAAGATAAAAACTGATATAAAATGTGAATGTAAATTATCAATCTCTACTATAATAATGTAACTTTATTGTCAAGTTAGCATAGGTTCTCAAAGCCAGCTCTACTATTACAAACTATAATAGATCTTCATAGGAATTTCTTATGTTTGGCTGAGCCAGCAAAGGCCTCTGAAATTCAGAATAAGTATTTTTCCCTTCAAAGATTTTGGTCATTGCTAGGATTATGACATTTTCTTTGGAATATATCAGAAGAATTTTGTTTTGTTTTGTTTTTTTGTAGATGTTGATGAATGTGCAACTGGAAATGGGAATCTTTGCAGAAATGGCCAATGTATCAACACAGTGGGGTCCTTCCAGTGCCAGTGTAATGAAGGCTACGAGGTGGCTCCAGACGGGAGGACTTGTGTGGGTGAGTGTGGGGGTCGGAAACACCCAGCAGACAAGGCTCCCGAGACCACTCAAGGACTCATTCTTCTGGAAGCCTAGAAGAAGAATCAGAGTAGAGTTATACTAATCCTCTCTGTAAAAACTTTTTTATTTAATTAAATCATAGCTGTGTACATTAATGCAATCATGGGATACAATGTGCTGGTTTAATATACAATTTGAAATATTTTCAACAAACTGGTTAACATAGCCTTCACAGCATTTTCTTAGTTATTGTGTTAAGACATTTATATTCCACATTTAGTAATGTAAAAACTTTTTAAATTACAAACAATATATATAAAAAATCACTTTTCCCCAAATTATTAAAACTTAAATTATTGGACTGAGGGAACAATTAAACTGTTAAATCTAATATTAAAACAGTTAAATTGTTCTGTAAACAGTTACGATTTTTTTTCTTCAGAATACTTAGCTCTTATATAATCTTTTGGGTGTCCTTAAAATCTTTGTAATCACTGACTCTTCACATGCTGTATTTTTCTGGAAATATTTAATTTATGATATTTAAAATATTTAATTTATGATAGGTAAAATAGAATATGGTTGTTATATCACACATAAGCAGGCAAGGGTTATTTGTGTTGTTTATTTTTCCCCAGGTGTAATGTTATGGACTTTTAATTGGCTTTCTGTGTCCCTTTGACTTGATTTCAGCTTCTTTGAATTTTAGTTGTCTGATGGAAACCATGTCAATGGGAACCTTTTTCCGTTTTTATCCCTTTTCTTTGCAGATATCAATGAATGTCTACTGGAACCTGGAAAATGTGCACCAGGTACCTGTCAAAACTTGGATGGGTCCTACAGATGCATTTGCCCACCTGGGTACAGTCTGCAGAATGACAAGTGTGAAGGTAGGAAGGCTATCAGGGTTCGGAAATGAGGGGTATTTTCACAGCATTAAATACTCAAATCAGAGATTTTGTCATGGCGTCTTCATTTTGGAATACTTTAACAGAAACATATGCAAGAGCAGGGTGTATGACATAGTCTCATCCTTCTGGCGTGATGAGATCAGCTAATTCTCGTGCTAATCTTTGGTGAGGTAATCTTGCTCTGTGCATATGGCTGGTAATATGACCCTGACTCTTTTCCATGGTGCTTTCTGAAAGCTTACAAGAATGCTGTGCTTCACTCCCAGTATTCCCGAATTGCATGGTTTTTTTTGTTTGTTTGTTTGTTTATTTGTTTGTGGAGACAGAGTCTCACACTATCGCCCTCGGTAGACTGCTGTGGAGTCACAGCTCACAGCAACCTCCAACTCCTGGGCTTAAGCGATTCTCTTGCCTCAGCCTCCCAAGTAGCTGGGACTACAGGCGCCCACCACAGCGCCCGACTAATTTTTGATGCAGTTCGGCCAGGGCTGGGTTTGAACCCTCAGCCCTCAGTATATGGGGTCGGCGCCCTACTTGTTGAGCCACAGGCGCCGCCCCCGAATTGCATGTTTTTAAGTGGCAATAGTTTATAGCTAAAAATAACTCCTGATTCCAGTTAAAAATCTTTTAAGTGACCCCACTCAAGGTTCTATGAATGTGGTCATATAATTTGTCTATGTAATGCAGTTATAAAATATGTCCATGGAGTTTCTCAGCAAATTTTATAGTATTAAATTCTTTTAATCTCAATACTTATGTCATTGCATTAAATGAAAGACATTAATTGACAGAATTTTATATAATAAATAAGTAGAGTTGAAAGGATTTTCAAGAATTCAACTAGTTCATGTCCCTCACTTTATGTAGGTCTGTGTCTAATTCACAATGAGTGAGAATTTTCTTTACTTTTAATATTACCAAAGGAAATTTTGTTATATTTCCAATTTAGCTAGCAGTCAAGTGGTGATGATATTTTAAATGTGAACATTTTTTCAAAATTCACTCTAAATGTACATCATTAAAGGTATTATTTTACTTTTATTAAAGATTGGCTTTTTAACTCTACAATTAATGCACAATTACCCTAAAAAGAACAGAATGGAAATATATAGACATAAGAATGTCTTCCCAAATGGTCAATAAATATGTCCACTTTACAATGTTTGTCTTCATTCTTAATAAGTTGATACCTATAAGCTAATTTTTACCATAAAAGCAATACTCATAACAATGGTAAAAATAACCAAAAAGAATACTTGAGCCTTTTTACAAAAGTTAACTTTTCTTAAAGAAAAAGTTGAATGTGGGATTGGAGGAAGTGTGGGAATAAAGTAATGTAATAATAATAGCCTTTCAGATTCATTAATAAACGACAGGGAGCATGGTATAATTATAACTACAACTTAATTAACAAGAAGTGATAAAGCTGATTTTTCATTGTACAGGAAGATAATCATGTTGCAGTGAGAGTCCGGGAAAAGATGGGCAAGTTTGTTAAAATAGAGTGGTCATACTTTTTCCACAAGGAAGACAATAACATAGTTTATTGAGCAGACCAAGACGATTTTCAAAGTGATAAATGGCATTGTTAATAATGGAGTCAGGCTAACTGGCATGAGCTGGGATTGTCCCAGGCTAACTAGGACATGTGGTTGGTTACCCAGTCCATTCAAACTTCACTACAGACCACCCTTCACCACTCCTTTGTTAAAATGTATTATTTTACTGAAGAAAACACACCACAATTCTAGATGTGTCAGGTTCCTGTGATCTGTACAATGAAAGAGAAAGCCTATACAAGAAAGGTGTTTTTGTCTGAATGATTAACCCACTAATCATAGTTAGAAGCCTCATCTTTGTGATATCTTTAGTTGGTACTCCATAGGATTATACTTATTTTCCAAGAGTCTGGGGTCTTTGTCAAATTCACAGTTCTAGGGCTATCGCATGAAGTTTTGGGAAAAACTCTGTGGATGGGTAGAAGAGAATAAATTTCATTCAAAGGCCTAGATCTCACATTGAGTGACTCACCTTCAAGCTGCTTAAAATCTCAGAGTTTCTGCTTCCTGGACATGGTGAAGTAAGACTCTGGAGTGTTTCTTGCTTTCTTTCCTAGTCTGGAGTAGTACGAAATTACCCTGACTTTTCTAATAAGCTAAGCAATTCAGTCTGAGTGAGACAGGTTTATCATCGCACCACACAGAAGGCACTTGCAGGTTCCGTTTGGACATCAAGAACTGTCAAGACTAGTTTTTTTAAAGCCATCAAAACCTAGATGCCCAGGTTGCAGCATATTGATACAGGAAAATATCTTCATTACAATATGAGTTAGGAAACGTAGTAGCACATTGTTCTTCCACATTTTGCATTTGACACCTAATGGTGTAGCCATCATATTTTAACTCTGATGTATGGAATTCTTTTAGATATTGACGAGTGTGTTGAAGAGCCAGAAATCTGTGCACTGGGCACCTGCAGTAACACTGAAGGCAGCTTCAAGTGTCTGTGTCCAGAAGGATTCTCCTTGTCCTCAACTGGAAGAAGGTGCCAAGGTAAGGACCTCTGAAGGCTCTGTACTTCTATTATTATTTTGTTTTTTGAACTGTGTGTATTTATGGTAGTCTTTTTTTTTTTAACTTTTTGTATATTATATTATTGTTTCAGATTAATTTGAGGGTACAAAGAATTAGGTTACAATGTTTGCATTTGTTAGGTAGAGTCCCTCTTATAAGTGTAACTCACCCCCAACAGGTGCACCAGACACCCTAACATTGTTCCCATTAAATGAGAGCACACCCCTAAGAAAACAAAAATAAATTTAAACTGACCATGA